>JAJOOR010086284.1:0-52075 GCA_036250505.1 Solanum acaule | reverse complement strand
GTAGGTTGACAGCTCTATTAGATCCGGCTTATTACTCATCTTCAGATTAGAGCTTCCAGACTTACTTGAGAGGTAGCGGTTCATTCCAGACGTGCCCTTAAGTTATCTATATTTACTGTTCTGTTCTATTCTAGAACTTTACTATGAGACTTGTATATTTTATTCAGATTTCGTATTAGAGGTTTGTACATGTGACAACCAATTCTGGGGTTATGTTGAGTTTATCTAAGGACTTCCGCTTATCTTTCTATCTTATTCTTGTTTTATTAATTCCGTAACGTCGGGTTTTTGGGTGTTAGGCTGACGTGTCCGGTGGGGTTTGGGCACGTGCCATCAAATCCGATTTTGGGGTGTGACACACTAATGTGCAGCAACATACCGAGATGAAAGGTCTTGTTCTATTAAAGGACAAACATTTTAAAGTGTGGTAGGTCTTTTTGAGAAAAGGAGAAGAAGAGGTGGAGAATAGGAAACCCTAGTACAAAGGAAAATGTCTAAGGAAGAAGGTTTTTTGTATTTATTTTATATAGAGATGGGGTTGTTCCATTTTGGGCGGCCCAATCTCTTTTGTGTGGTAAATAGATTTGGTCACCAGGCCCAAATGAGTTTCTTTTTTGTTTAAGCTTCTTTCTCACATCTATAAAAGACCTAACTTTTCTAAAAAAAAGGGCCATGTGGTCATGAAACTTTATCAAATGACAATAGCGTGGATTTCATTCCCAACATTACCCCTAAATTTCTTTGGGAAATAACTTTCTTAATTTACTTTCTAAAGTTGTTCAAACCCAACATAAGGCTTATAAAAATACATCAACAACATATAATCAGTATTATGGCTTTGATATAAGATGTATTTATTATAAAATAAATACTTTAATGTAAATATAATTAAATAGGGAAGGAATAATCTACACAAGAATAGAGGGAAGGGAGACCTATTTTTATTTCACCTTTTATTCATTTCTTTTTCCCCACATTAAGGGGCAATTCATAAGCCAAGAAAACATTGGCCTAAAGAATATGTGGGACCCATATTCTTGGGCACTAAGTAAAAACATGTGGACATCATATTTTACAACACTCCCCCTTGATGTCCAGGTAAAAGAAAAATAATAGTGAAACAAAATGTTTAGTAACATGCATTGTTTCCTGCCACATTAAAAATCGCTTGAAAGAAGCTAGGTGTAAGCTAATTGTGAGAAACTACTTCCAGAGCTACTTGTAAGAGGCTTATAAGAACATTATGGTTTAAGTTGCTTATGGGAACCTTCTTGCGGAGTTGATTTTTATTTGCTTATACAAACTTGCATGCGGAGCTTTTTGTAAGTTGCCTTCTTGATTTCAAACTCATCCAGAGAACTATGTAATCGACATCTTCAATTTGTTGTATTTATTACTTGTTGGAGTTCATCAATAAGTAATATGTCTCGTTAAAATCTTGTTTGGAAAAATCCAGTGAGAAAAAAGTTCTACTAAAGGAAAAAGAGTACACATATCTAGTAATATGCATTGAGAGTTGCCTCATTAAAAATCGTAACAGAAAACCAAGTGGGACAAAAACCTTGATTAAGGGAAAAAGAGTCCAGTGCTTATTTACTCCCCCAATTCAAACATCACTTAATTTTTGTAAAGGATATCTCACAATCTTATACTTAGCCTTCCAAATGTTGATATTAATTGTGTCTTTGTGACAAAATCACATTCATGAAGATTTTGCATCATAAAATCTATCATGTTATGTTATTTTCTTGTCGATTTGATATGTTTAGTTCAGCCAATGATAATCAGATAGTTTGTGACCTCGTCGGTATAGAAAAATTTCTGATTTAACTTGTTTGTAGCAATAGACAAATGACAAATATTTTATTTAACTGTATTGTAGAGTAATATAATATGAAATTATTATAAACAAATAACTTTCTTGAGATCATACTTTATATATATCAAATGGTTTCTTGTAGTTTCATAACCAATAAACCTTTACTAGATTGGTTAGATAAATTTGGCCTTCCAAATGTTTATAAATGAATATTTCATTCCCTTTAAAAATCTCTATCAATAGGAATAATACTATATTTGCAAGAACATCAATAAAATTATTATACAATGAATAATAATCGTATGATACGTAAGTGTCATGCCCCGAACCTACGCCCTTGACATAAATACGGGACCTAGGATCACGATTGACCCCAAGCTAAACATGAGTTAGCATATCATAAGAATACAAACATTTTCTGAAATAAGATATACTGCGCGGAAGCTTAAAACATGAGATAAACTGAAATGGTGGGGAATACCCCACACTGGTCTGAATATAAATATTGGATAAGAGTTAATAACAGTGGACTATAATTCAAAAACTAAAGTTGAATCTAACTATGTCTGAATATAAGCCTCTAACTGACTAGAGATGCTAGGACATGCCCCAGCTAACTTCATGAGTCTAAAATTTTGACACATTTAGGGCTTTGTTTTTATAGTATAAGTGTCCTTAAATGCCTATTTTATGGTCTAAACTGATGTTAAAATGTTGATTTGCAGCTATGGAGTCTAAGGAGCAAGGCAAGGACATTACCAGACAAAAAGGAACTAAAAAGCTGAAGAAGTGAAAAAAAATGATCTTGTTGATCGACAAGACCACTAGGCACACCGCCTAGTGGCGCTTTAGCTCGCCTAAAGTTTCATCATGCCAGTCTTGGGGAAAAACCATGTTGGCAACATAAATTGGCAGTCGACGAATCGTCGATCTATTCCGCAACAACACACTAGATTGCCCAAAGTTACAGGACTTGGGATGCTGAGGACCAATGCAAAATGGTGATGGAAAGAGACCAAACGGCGGATCGCCGAACCACAAGGCGAGGCGCAGCTTATCCCGCTAAGTAAACTCTTATGCCAAAATGCTGGCAACTATAAATTGGATTTTAAAAGGAATTTTAAGGAGTTCTCTCCCATTTTACTGTAGCTCCAATTCTACAGTTAGAGTTTTCTCTTAGTTTGAAGTTCTTATTGTAGACTTTGAGGATTTCTAAGCTTAATTTTGAGGATTTGGAAGTGTTTTCTAAGTTCCTATAGTTTTGACCATTGTAAAGACTTTGGAACTTTTACCCAGATCATGGCAAATATATTTGGTAATTGTTTCTCTTTTTTTATGATGTGTGGCAAAAACCCTAATTCTTGGGATGTGATCATGTGATTATGGGCTGAATTAGCTTGTGGGTATTGTTAATTTCTGATTTAAATTCTTAATTAAAGTGGGTTTTAATTGTTAGCTATATTTTAAACTATGAATTAGAGTTGCAAATGCAATTCGAACATAGAATTCTGGCCTTGCTTGAAAAAGAGGTTTTAGAATCAAAAGCTTTCAATTGATGATTGTCGTTATTGGGGTGATATGGGTTTAGATTGAAAGCATAAATCCTAATCTCGATTCTACCTATCTAGCTCGAAAGACTAGATAAATTAAGGTGTGTGATGTCCTTATTTGCTAAGCTTGTTGATGTTCAATAGAAATCACTTGATTCGAGATAGTTGTTCGAAAGAGAGCTATTTCACATATAGCCTAGCCTACCGACTAATATTTAGTTATTTATTAGTAGTTTCAATTACCCATATAGTGAAATTTGCCTATAATTGGTCACATCCCGAGAATTCCTCTCTATATTATTATTTGCTTAGTGTTTGATTGTGTTGCAGCTGATAATTGCAAATAAAAAAACCACCTCATCTGACATTTGTGTCATCCCCTTTGACTTGTTTACATGTATTTTTTGATAATTTCTACTCCTATAACTAATTAAACCACATTTGTACTTCATAATTGAATTTGAACACGTACTACTCTCTGTGAGTTCGACCCCAACCTTTTGTTGGGTTTTATACTAGTTAATGATCGTTTACACCTAGAATCAGATGAGGTATACTTGAAACGTTAATCAAAATGGTGTCGCTGCCAAGGAGTTGTGTTGTTTAAAATTCTATTATTGAAGTTTAATTGTGATCTTTTTGTGTTATAGTTGAATCGACTTAATTTGTTTTGTGTTTGTGTTGTTTGTGTTGAACAGAGGAATATATGAGCATGAACGGGAGTAATGGTAGCCAATTGGGCCATCAAGACGATATTGGGAATCTTAATGATGTGAATGACCCAATCCAATTGGGTGGTGTTGGTGCAATACGTCTCCCACCAATTGAAGGAAATTATATCTTCCATGTTACTATCACAATGCTACATCATCTCCAAATGAAAGGTTTATATGGAGGATTGGCTCACCAAGATCCCCATGAGCATATCCAGAACTTCGTGGACGTTTCTGGTCTGTTCTCATTCAAGAACATATCACAAGAATCAGTCCATCTCAGGTTGTTTCCATTCTCTTTGATGGGTGAAGCTACCAAATGGTTAGCTGAGTTACCGAGGGATTCCATCACCTCTTGGGATGAATTGACAGCAGCGTTCTATGTGACATTCTTTCCCCCCGTCAAAAATGATGATGCTCAGAGATAGCATCCAAGGTTTCAAACGCTTGGAAGGTAAACCTATCCACAAGACGTGTTGTGGTTTCAGAAGTTGGTACTTAAATGTCTGGCTCACGGATTGCTTAACCATATATTGCAGCAATACTTCTATAGGAGTCTTGACTCTGTGAACAAATGAGTTGTTTATCAAATTGTTCCCGGAGGTATAATGCAACAACCCTATGAAATAGCATATCAACTCCTTGATGGCATGACTAAGATAAATAGAGTGTGGTACACTCGTAAGGACCAAGTGTCTCCTCTCATTTTTAGGATGACAAAAGAAAAGATCGAGAAGGATCAAGAGAGAGACCATAACATGGCCAAAATAATGACCCAACTTGATATCTATGTGAAAAATATGATGGATAGTTGGTTGAAGAATGTAAATGTTTTGGGTTTTGGTGGAGTAAACCCCGATGAAGCCCAATTTTGAGGCATTGTACAATGAGGAAGTGAACTTCCTAGCAAATCAAGGAGGAGGTTTTCGTTCAAACTATCCAAGGCCGGGTGGAAATCCAAGATGGAATAGAGATGAGGGATGGAGAGATCATGACAGGGAATGGCGTGATCGCAATGCTACTTGGAATGAAAGGGATGGTGACAAGGATAGATACGTCCCACCCCATGAACGTCAAAAGCCTAAGGAGTAGGAAAAATGTATGTACGGAAGGCATGCTCTCACACATTCTCAATAAGGTAGAAGGGTCGGACAAGGTTTTGAAAGAAATGAAAGAAGACGTCTCTACACTAAATCATATGGCCACCTCCCATTCAGTGTCAATCAAGTAATTGGAAACGCAAATGGGTCAAATTTCTTCTCAATTGAACTCAAGGCCAAAAGGGGGCCTACTAAATGATACCTTGTCAAACCCGAAGATTGATCCTTGAAAGTGTATCCACGTCATGCCATGAAATTAAATAAGGCGCTTCTTCGGAGGCAACCCATGTTTTTGATGCTTTAGTTTTGGTTTTGAATAACGGGTGTTGATTGTGCAGAGTGAAAAGTAAAAGGTGTTGGAAAATGGGTAGGTTGGTGAGCAAAAGTCCAGTCAGCGACACACCGATCGGGTTGGCGAAGCCCGACTTGGACCACCATCAGAACCACCCAGCTTGATGGGGAACTCTGTAAAACCCGGCGAACTAAAGGCTCAGTCGGCGACTGGCCGAACAAGTCGGGAAGCCCGACTTTGCCCGCCGTTTGACCCCTCAAATTGCTGGGAGTTCTATAAAAATTGGTGAATCAAAATACCACTCGGCACATCACCGAGTGGTTCGGCGGGCATGACTTATACCACCAAATGGAGAGCGAAATGAAAGGTTTTAAAGGCCAATGGATTTAATATTTCAAAATCCTTTCCCTTTCTTAACTTTTCAACTCACGTATCCTCTCACCCGACTTTAGTTCTTAAATATTTCCATGTTCCTATTCTCGTACTCTTTGGGTTTTGTGCTCAATATTGGTTTTCGATACATTGCCGCCTCGCGTTACAATCTAGTTTTCGGCATCAAGGTTGGATTTCCAAACCCCAAACTTCATATGTGGTTGAACTTGAATGCAAGTGTTAAGGTGTTGTTGAATGTTGTTGGGTAGTCATCGTTTGTGTGTTTGTTTGCCTAATCTTATTTGAAATAAGTTTTAATCGGCTTTTAATTGTGAGTCCCGTGTTATGCTTGTTTAAAATCGAGTCTAAACTTTTGTGTTACGGTGAATTTGTGTTGAGTCTATCGGGGTGAAATCTAAGTAACCCCGGATAGTGCTAAATGACGTATTTTGCCCAATGATGGAGCGGCTGACGTCATTCTTAAGGACAAAAGAAGTCAAATGGCCAATCTTTGGCAAAATCGGGGGAAGTCTGAGTACCCCGAGGACATGGGTAGTATGGGTATGACCTTAATTTCATAGTGTATGTGTTTTATTTTCTTTTTCGGTGCTGCGGGTTTGATTTTGAAAAACTAGCTTCATTTGGTGAGCCAAGTTGAGCTCACCGAGTAGTTCGACGGTTTGCCAAAAACCCCCTAGATCGCCCTTAATTTCCAAGGATTGTTGAGTTGTGTTTTGTAACTTTTGGCGAGATGCCTGAGCTCATCGAAAGTTTTTTTGATCTCCCTTCTACGCCCCTAAACCCCTAAAATACACTATAACTTTCAGCAAGCTACCTTTGGCTCGCCGAATGGTGTCAGCGATCCGCCAATTGGTTTTGGCGATCCACCGAAAGGCCCTGGGCATCACCGACCAGCTTTGAATTTAAGAAATTTTTGTGCTGGTACTTTCGGCGAGCCCAATTTGGCTCGCCAAAGTGATTCGGTGACTCGCTGAATGGTTCGACGAGTCTTCCTGCTTCTTATTTTCTGCACTTTTTCTGGAATTTTTTGTAACATTTTTCTATGTTGTTTATAGGAATGGCTAGACCCAAAGTGTACCAATCAGACATGCTACCCCGCAAGCGGGGCAGGGGACTGATTATAGATGAGGATGTAGTTGCATCCAGAGCAAAGGCAGCCAAACTTCCGACCAAGGAAGGAAAAGGCAAGGGCAAGACACCCATAGCTGAGACACCAGAGGCCAACTCCGACTATTAGGAAGTCTACGAGACTCGCCTTAACTCATCAAATAGAGATCGGGAATCACAAGATTCTCAGGCATCTATCTTTGAGACTGAGGATGATAAGTTGTTACAGGCCCATAGAGCATAGCTTCTCTGCAAGGCCATGAATGATCCATCTAAGATCCTGGTGGCTCAGACTCCTCCTCCTCTGCAAGCTATAACTCCAACATAGACTGTGGTCCCGATGCCACCCGTACAAAGTCCTCTACCCCGATCGCTCAATCGACTAAAGGCCGAGGGTCTGAGGACTATTCTAAAGGAGAAAAGATTTTCCACAGATAGAGTAGTGGACACGTATCCAGATATATGGAACACTCTAAAGTTCCATAAGTTCGAGATATTCACTAAACCCCAGGGGACCTACATTCCAAATTGAGTCTGGGAATTCTATCCAGCTTACGGACACTTGGTGCTAAAAGGGAAAAGGAATGCCAGTGGCTTCAAACTAGTTGATTCTATGATAGTCCGGTGCAAGAAGGTTAAGTGTGAAAGTGGAGACATAAATGTTGTTTGGGTGTGTACTTATAATTTCATTCATCAGTATATCAAATTGGTTTAGAAGAATATACTAGAGGATATGAAGGGTTGGCTAGCACCCCTGTTATCTGATGCAATCCCGAGGTGGATAGAGGTATGGCACCAATAGAGAAGAATGACCTTTAATGTGGCTGCTAGATATTGGTTCAGTTTCATCAGCAGTACTATCATGCCATCCCAGAATGAGTCGATCCTCAAACACACGAAGGCAGCTTGTTTAGGGTCCATCATTTCTTGCCAATCGTTGAATTTGGTATTATTGATTAAGCAGGAGATGTCCATGAGGGACAAGTAGAGACAAACTTCGCTTCCATTCCCGGTGTTGATCACCGAGCTGTGCAAACAAGCCCATGTTCCTCGAGATGAGAAGACGGACCTGGTGGTGACACCCACCTCCTAAAGAGACATCAGGCGTAATGAGGCTGAGTACCAGTGGGATGAGGCTGACAAAAGGAGGGCAGCCTGGTGGACACACCTCGGATGTTGATCCTGCTTTGATACCTTTAGAGGCAGTCATGCCTTGTCAGGCTGGGGGGCCCTCAGGTACATCTGTATTTCCTTCTTCTGAGACTCCTAGCTCTTTTATTTCTCCCCTACCCCTATATATGTTGCTGGTACTTCTACTTCTAGGCCTCTAATCACCAAGTCTATGTTGTATAAGATGGAGCATTTGGCCCAATCTGCTGATATGCGTGCCTCTTAGTTAGTGGCCGATATTCTTGGGATGGTTGAGAGAGCCATTTCTGCAGCATTAATAACTATCATGGCATCGATTGATGCCCTTACGGCGAGACTAGAGCTATTTGAGAGAGGACAAGGTGCTACTTAGGAGGTGACAGCCTTGAAGGTCGACATTATTGGGTTGAGGAAAGATATGGACAAGCAGAACTCCACTAATTTCAGCTCATCATTTTGGACGGTGGTGATCCTAAATTACCTGAGCATAGATATTCCAGCTTGTTTTGAGGTGCCTCTGGCTACCACCATAGATGAGGTTAGAGCTGATGTTATTGCTGCTAAGTCTGAGGCTGAGACTGATATGGAGCAGCTTGGTGTTCATGAGGATGTTGTCTTTGATGATTTGGCAGAGCTTGAGGGTGCCATGGTAGATTCAGTTGTTCAGGCCTCTTTGAGGGATGCTTTCATGGTGGGCTCCAGTAGAGCCAAGATTGCTCAGACCCCGAGCACTAATGCCCAGTCATATGGAGTGATGGATATGCAAGCTTTACCTCAGAATTAGCCTGGTAGGATGACTTTTTATACTATTTTGGTTTTATATGCATTTGAGGACAATTGTGTATTTTGTTAGGTGGGGTGAGGTATTTCCATACCGACCTCTTGTGATTGTTTGGTGAATATTATTTCTATTTTGATGATGTTTTTGTGAATATTAAGACTATTGTTTTATATATATCTTGGTTGTGATATTGCATATGTTCTTAGCTTGTGGCCCATTGTTTTGATGTGAAAATGGTTTTGAACCAATTTTACAAAATTTTGCCACCTCTTTTGTGTGTGATTGTGGTTGTTCTTGTACAAATTTGAGTGTCGATTGTGGTTAACACCGATGACTTGAATAGTGCTCTTAATTGAACAAAATGAATGTGTTACATAGGCAATATGTGAACTTTGAGCCTCTTGTTGTGAGTAGGGATTGTCAATGAAGTCTCTTGTGATGAACATTACACGTTAGCTAAAAAGTTTGGAATCTTGTCTAATGATTGTATCAATGCCTTGTTTAGTGTGATTGTCATGGTATTTGACGACACCTAGAATTTACCCCGTTAGTCTGATTGATTGAAGTAAAGAAAGCAATTGGAATGATCTTATGCGAGAATTTTGAAGAGTGAACCAATTTTACAATATATTTCTTTTGTGGCCACCCTTGTGAGTTGTGTGAACCTTGCTTGGCACCTTTTGAGCCTATCATTTTCGTGGAAGAAACTTGAACAACTTTGATACCTTTATCCAATCACCCATAATCTTCATGAAGTATTCTTATGTTTGAATAGCCAACTTAGGCCAAAAGCCTATGTTGGTGATGTGGTGAAAAAGAAGGAAAGTCAAGAAGTGTGAATAATTCCCCCTTTAGATCAATTATTTTGAAAAATATGGAACCCCTCCATGTAAAAAATAAAATAAAAAGGAAATGAAGGAAAACAAAAGAAAATTACTGAAAAAGATAAAAAGTAGTGAAAATTGCAAAAGAAATGGGATATCTGGTCGTTCATATGAAGTTCAACAATGAGGTGGATTATGAGCATGTTCGAATTGTTAAAGAAAAGGAGGAAAGTGTTTTTTAGACCATACTGCATAAAGGTAGAAACCACTAATCCTAAATGACCATACTTTTACACTCAGCCCCATTACAAGCCTTGAAGGACCTTTGTGAGCTTGAGTAAGCTGAAATGAATGTTTATTGGAAAATAGGGGCGAACCTATAGCTGAAGTCTTGCATGTGTTCATCTTTGTGAGTGTGAGAGTTGTATGCATTTTCGGTACTCTAAATTATTGAGAAATTTTGTGTGAATATGGAATCATCTTTGTTGTGAGTGCATTTGAATATTTTTGTTAAGCTTGAAGTTGCATTTGAATGAAGCATTGTAAGCTTGAGCATACTTGATGATGGTATGTCATAATTTGAAACTTTGAGTGCACAATTGATCAATGTATGAGTAGTTTGAACCTTGTTGTGTGCATTTATGTTGATTCTTATGCAGCACTGTTTGTAGACATCCTTGTTGAACTGCTGATCTTGAGTTTTACTTGAGGACAAACAAAAGTTTAAGTTGGGAGTCTTGATGAGTCCGAGATTTCGAATCATTTAGGGCTTTGTTTTTATAGTATAAGTGTCCTCAAATGCCTATTTTATGCTCTAAACTGATGTTAAAATGTTGATTTTCAGCTATGGAGTGTAAGGAGCAATGCAAGGACATTACCGGACAAAAAGAAACTAAACAGCTGAAGAAGTGAATAAAAACGATATTGGTGATCGCCAAGACCACTCGGCGCATAGTCTAGTGGCGCTTTAGCTCGCCTAAGGTTTCAGCGTGCCAACCTTGGGAAAAAAGCAACGTCGGCGACAGAAATGGGCAGTCGGCGAATAGTCGATCGATTACGCGACAACACCGGATCACCCAATGATACATGACTTGGGATGCTGAGGACCAATGAAAAATGGCAATGGAAAGAGAGCAAACGGCAGATCCTCGAACCACTCGGCAAGGCGCGACTTATCCCGCTGAGTGGACTTTTCGGCCAAAATGCAGGACACTATAAATTGGATTTTAAAAGTAATTTTGAGGAGTTCTCTCCCATTTTAATACAGTTCCCATTCTAGAGTTAGAGTTTTCTCTTAGTTTGTAGTTCTTATTGTAGACTTTGAGGATTTGCAAGTGGGTTTCTAAGTTTCTTCAATTTGGACCATTGTAAAGACTTGGGAACTTTTACCCAGATCATGGGGAATGTATTTGGTATTTGTTTTTCTATTTTTATAATGTGTTGCTAAAACCCAATTCTTGGGGTGTGATCATGTGAATATGGGCTGAATTAGCTTATGAGTATTGTTAATTACTAATTTAAATGCTTAATTAAAATGGGTTTTAATTGTTAGTCATCTTTTAAACTAAGAATTGTAGTTGTGAATGCAATTCGAACTTAGAATTCTAGGTTTGCTTGAAAAAGAAGTTTTAGAACCAAAATTTTCAATTAATGATTGTAGTTATTAGGATTATATGGGTTTAACTAGAAATAGTAAATCATAACTTCGATTCTACCTATCTAGCTCGAAAGAGTAGATGAATTAAGGTGTGGGTTGTTGTTATTTGCTAAGCTTGTTGATGTTCAAAAGAAATCACTTGATTAGAGATAATTGTTCGAAAGAAAGATATTTCACTTATAGCCTAGCCTACCCACTGATTTTTAACTATTTATTTGTAATTTCAATTACCCATATAGTGAAATTTGCCTATAATCGATCACATCCCGAGAATACCTCTCTATATTGTTATTTCCTTACTGTTTGACTGTGTTGCAACTGATAATTGCAAATCAAAACCCCCCATCTGACATTAGTGTCATCCCCTTGGACTTATTTAGATGTCTTTTTCGACAATTTCTATTCCTATAATTAATTTGACCACATTTGTACTTTATAATTCAATTCGAACACGTACCACTTCCTGTGGGTTCAACCCCAACCATTAGTTAGGTTTTTTACTAGTTAAAGATCGTTTACACCTAGAATCGGATGAGGTGTACTTTAAACATTAATCATAACTCCAGCAAAAACTTAATCCAAAATGAAAGAGTGAATGTAAAAGAACGTGTAAGTCATCCTCGAAGAATGAGAACTCACCACTAATGCTGTTGAATATGGATTGGGATCCGATCTACACGTGATTTAAATGTTGTGGACATGAACCTACATCACGAAAAGATGTAGCGCAGAGTATGCGTCACTACTTGAAAGGTACTGAGCATGCAGGATACGATAAAGCTGAACAAACATATAATTGAACAAAGCAAACTGAGCAATGATATAATCTTAACATAATAAAGATACTGAGATATATTGAAAATGAACTAAAATGAATGCAATGACGAAGTACATAACATGCTGAAATTGAATACTAAAATATATCTGAAACCTGGTCAAACCTTCATATTCTACTATTCCTCTTCCTAATGTGTCGGGCACAAATGCCTTAATCGATGCTACACCACTACCTCCACCTTCAAATATGTGGGGTACTGATGCCCAATGTGATACAACTCCCTCCGAGTCATATGATCAAAGTTCTTCACATCCATTGTCTATAGAGGGACCTTTTTTTCATCTTGTTGCAATACTTATTTTTATAGCATTAAGGACATTGCTAGTTAGTTTTTGGTAGGGTGAGGGCATCTGTGCCTATATTCACCTTTTGATTGTATTTTGTTTATTTTAGTATTTTAGCATTTTGGTTTTATTATATTTGGTTAGTTTTGGTTTCATTTTTGTCTTTCTATCAATTACCCCATACATTTTGGAGTAGTGAAATGACTGAGATTTATTGTATTTCATTATATATTTTTGGGGATTGATTTTGTCGTATATCGATGTCTTAGATAGTACTCTTGATAAGAAATATATTTCTGCTTGTTTTACATGAACAAATCAGTGTAGCTCTACTTTTGAATAATCTTTTGGAATCTTGTGTTGACTAGATGTGTATTGATGTGAGCCTTCTAATAAACATCACACACAAGGTTAAGTTTTTAGAGGTGTGTTAAATGATTGTGTTTGAAGTTCTGTGTGTTGTGAGATACTACTTGAAAGCATAATTGTTGATTCTTAGATTTTGGCTTGTTAGTCTTATTTTAATCTTTGGTCAATGCAAAAGATGATCTTGGGCATAAATTTGAGAGGGAATGCCACGACCCAGAGGTACACCATAGATGTAAGACGGCGTACTCGACCTTGAAGGGGTCTCATACAAGCCTTTAGCATATCATAACATAGGATAAAAGAAATGATACGGAAATTTTGAAACTTTATCCATACAATTGAAGTCTTTTGAAACAACAAAGCGGAAGTCTAGACTTGTCTCAGTTAGCCATCAAATACAATCTTTGAATCAAATAAGGACACAACCCTTAAAATAAAGTCCAAAAATGAAATACTAGAAAGAATTACAAAGGACTCATACGTCCTGGAATCATGAGGACTCACCTACTAGCAAGGAGAATGACCAATTCCAAGCTCTAGCCACAAGGGGAATCAAATTGAGTACCAATTACTACACTTGGAGAAAAATGTAGGACAAATATGGGTCAGTACAAAAATGCACTAAGTATGATAGCCATGCATAAAAACCTTGAAAACATGCTAAAAAGGACAATTTTGTTGAAAAGCATGCACTTTACCAAGTATGAGAATCACCATACACTTTAGTGTAAAAACATAAGTCACAAGCATATTCAACATATAGATCATCATAGAATAATAGAAACATCTCATAAGAAACCCTAAGTCGTACTTGTGCAATGCATAGATAAGATCCCATAATCCCATCTACACTTAGTACAACTTTAATTCCACCATAATCATACTAACCATTCTTTGATATCATCCTTAGTTAATACTTATAAACAAGGAAACATTCACCTTTATTAAGTCATATTAAGGAAATCAACTCATATAAAAAATCCACATTAAGCATACTTTTATTTCATAAACCATCATAGCTTAAAAGGAACACACCATAACTACTCTTAAAAGGAACACACCATAACTACTCTCAAAGCCTAACTGTGCAATGCATGAATGAGATCCCATACATCCACCCATACTAAGTAGTGCTTCTGGAGAATCCATAGTACGTAATCATTCATTGTGGGAGTAAGCCTTAACTGACATAGACCATGTAAATTTCGAGACAGTAGAGTCTACGACATGCCCACGTCGCAAACTAAATTTTTTCTCTTTGGGGGAGCTAGTCCCCAACGTGGAGTTATTCCCTCCAAGTGCAATTTGCAAGCTGCCTTGGCAGCTTGCTTGGCCAAGGTTTGGGTCCTCCTCGGGGACCCTTAGGGTGGTCCCGGGGAGTCGTACCCAGACGTTTTGACCCTAAAAACATTTATTAAGACACTAGGGTCACCTCCACTGTTTTTAGACTCCAAACAACACATAAAAACATGAACAACATACTAGAACACACTAACACGTAAAAGACTAGTTTCCGAACGTCTTGGTCGTCCCTTGATGTTTGACTTCCAAACACTTTAAAACTGACTAAAAAGGCTATTCTTCATTATTTTAACAAGTTATTAATGCATAAAACCCATGTGAGGCTCCACTTTATCCTACTTCATTTTGAGGGGCGTTACATAAACAATTGAATCACAAGATCCAATATATATATAATATCACCAACGTAAAGGCAACCAACCAAGTTAAGCAGCCAAACCTAGAGTAGTTCTAACACTTTCAAAGTGAGCTACTGTTGAGAATGTCCCTTCAATGTTGATTTCCTGTATCTGGGAATATCTTTTTGCACATGTCGAGCTTTATTCCTTTTCATACTTCCATCAATATTGTACATTTTGAAAATTTACTTCAGCTCGATAGCATTCTTCCTTTTAGGAAAATCAACTAACTCCAAGTATTAGTTTTTCTCAATGACTTGAATCTCTTCAATCATTATATTTTCCCTCACCGGTTTTTTTTGCAGCTTCCTCATAACATGTTTGTTCAGTGGCTATCAAGGAAAAAATACAAGTTGCATAAACATTTTTTAATGATCAAAACATTATTGGTGGCGTTTCACGGGATGAAGCCGAAGATTGAGAATGAGAGCTTGCTGGAATAGAATTGTTGTTGACACCCAATTTTGGCCTAACTTTTTAAAAATTCATAACTTTTAAGTTCTATTTATTCAATAGTTCAAAATATATTTTTTATAATTTTAAATAAGTTTATCGATATTTATCCTTATTTTTCAAAATTTCAAAAAAATTTATTAGTTAATTTTAATTACATTATTTTTGTCACAGCCGGTTGACTACATTCAAATATTTGTTCATTTTGATTAAATCATTATTTTTATTTTTATTGCATTTTTTTACATGTCATTAGTTACATTTATTACATTTTTTCATATTCATTTTATTCGTTACATTTGTTAATATTCATTTTAATATTTTGCACAGTCCAGAAATTAATTTTGATATGGATAAGAGATAATTTATTAATCGGTGATTTTGACCCACGGTTTTAAGATAGTGGTATTGTACTATTGGTGGTTTACGATTCCCTATTTAAAGAATAGTTTGCTCATTAAGTTAAGGGGTGGGGGTTAAAATTTAAGGGGTAATTTTCAGATTTTTTTTAAAAATTTCTTTAGTGTTCATAATTTTCCGATGATAAGTTCACTGGAGTTCCGCCGGAATCCGGTGAGTCCACCACCCAAAAGCCCATTATTTTTCTCCTTTTTGCACGCGAAACCCCACCAGCTCCGGCCTCCATTCCTCACATTTTCTGGAAAACAACCAAAATCCCACCAGAAAACAACCAAATCAGACCTCCCTCTCTTCTCCAACCAGAATACCATCCAAACAACCCCCTGTTCTTCCTTTCCTCTGACATCGGGTGAGCTCCTAGTTGAGACCAAAACCACCCTCTTTCATTTTTTTTTCTCTTTTTCCGGCAGCGAGAACCACACTCAAACCAGACCCACTACCTGGAACCACCGCCACTACCATTCCAATCAAAACCCCAATTGAACAGCCACCAAAACCCTCTTTGCCGACCCGACTATTGTGAGCTTCAATCTCCAGCGAAGATAACACTCACAAGACCCCGTTCACCTCTTTTCTCCAGCAACAACAAACTCGAGCGAGCACTCAACCAAGATACGAAGGGGCAACAATCGGAAACAACCATCCAATCCCCAAACTCGCAAAAGTCAAACAAGCAAACTCATAAGAAAACCCCACCGGTTCAACCCGCTAATCAGATGAGCTTTAAGCTCCGGCGGAAACCTCACTGTTTGTCTCCTTTAATCATTTTTTTTTATTTTCATTATTCATCATATAGTATTTATCATTTTTATTACTATTATTTTAGTAATTTTATTGTTCAATGTGTTTATTGTGTTTGAAAATTTATTTGACTATTTGTGAAATGGTGGATACCATGTGGTTAAGTGTGGAGTTCGCATGCTTTGAATGCATTAACTCATACAAAAGTGTGGTTGACTTTGCATGCCACAAATTACCACATGTGCATGGCCTATAAATACTCATCAAATGTATTTACAAAGGATATGCAGTAATAACAATACATTCTCTCTCTCTTTATGTTCAAGTTTTCTCTATTGTTCTTCCTTATTTTACTTTATGTTTTGCTAAGTTTAGTTATTTTTCAACACGTTATCAGCACGAGACTCTGTCAATTTGAACTACTCTAAATAGGTAAAAAAAAGGTAAGAATTTTATTTTCTGAAAATGTCTAATATTTCTAAACTTGAATTTGTTGCCTTGGATATATCGGGCAAAGGATACTCGTCATGGATACTAGACGCTGAAATCCACTTGGATCCGATGGGTCTGGTAGACACCATCAAAGATGATAACCAGGCATCCAGCCAAGATCGGGCTAAAGCTATGATATTTCTGCACCACCATCTTTACTAGGGGTTGAAAATGCAATACCTCACTATTAAAGACCCTCTTATACTGTGGAATAATTTGAAAGATAGATATGACCACCTGAAGTTGGTCATTCTTCCACAAGCACATCATGATTGGTTTAATTTGATGTTATTAGACTTTAAAATTATAATAGAATATAATTCTTCCATGTATAGAATTATATCACAGTTAAATTTATGCGGAGAAGGTGTCACTGAACATGCTAAACTTGAGAAAACATACTCCACATTTCCTGCATCGACTCTACTCCTGCAGCAGCAATATCGAGAAATGGATTTTAAAAAATATTCTGAATTACTTTCACATCTTCTTATTGTTGAACAACATAACGACCTTTTAATGAAAAATCATGAAAGTCGGCCCGTTGGTTCTATGCCACTCCCTGAAGTGAATCACAAAAATTATCACCAATGAGAAAGAGGTTATGGCTCCGATCGTGGACGTGGCCTCGGTAGTGTCCATGGCTCCGATGGCTGTGGTCCCGATCGTGGCCGTGGCAGTAAAATAAATTATAATTATAATGGTCGTCTTGCACCAAAAAATGACCAGCAATATAAAAGGAAGTGTGAAAAATAAGAAGTGATGCAAATGAAAAATTCAGAAAGTGTATGTCATAGATGTGGAGGAATGGGGCACTGGTCACATACATGTCAATCATCTAAGCGCCTCGTTCAGCTCTATCAGGCATTCTTGAAAAAGGGTGATAATAATCCAGAAGAAAACTTTATCTCTGAAGATAGTGTTGAGCCTATACATAAGATGGATAATAATACAGAAGCAAATATCATCTCTGAAGATAATGTTGAGCCTATGCATCTGGATGTAGCTGATTTCTTTGTATTCCCTGAAGGAAAAATGATCAGTGACGAGCCCGCAATAATCTAGATAATTTCCTTTTCTGTTTGTTTAGTTGTTATGTTTATGTTTTTCTAATCTTTGTAAATATAATAGCCCCTGTTTAATAGTAATATTTTACTTTGTTTATATCTATTTTTGAAGAAAATATGGATATACCCCAAACTTCGTTTGGATCAATAGCCGGTCATGCATATATTTGTGTAGTTGACAGTGGAACAACACATGCCATATTGAAAGAATGAGAAATACTTTTCTTACTTGCTTAGAAGAAAAGCAAATGTTACTACAATTTCTGGTAATTCGAAATTTATTGAAGGCTCTGAAAGAGCTACTATATTTCTACCTAAGGGGACAAAATTTGTTATTGAAGATGCATTATTCTCTTCTAAATCTCCAAGAAACTTGTTAAGTTTCAAAGATATCCGCCGAAATGGATATCATATTGAGACACTAAATGAAATGAATATTGAATACCTTGGTATAACCATGAATGTCTTACGCCAGAAATGTGTTTTGGAGAAATTACTGACCTTATCTGTTGGCTTATATTATGCAGAAATTAGTATAATCGAAGCACATTCTATCATAAACCAGAATTTTACTGATTTAAATGTGTTTATGCTATGGCATGACCGAATAGGTCATCCTGGATCAATAATGATGAGACGAATCATTGAAAATTCAAATGGACATCCATTAAAGAACCTGAAGATTCTTACGAGTGATGAGTTTTCATGTGCTGCTTGTTGCCAAGGCAAATTGATTACTAGGCCATCACCAATGAAGGTTAACATTGAATCCCCTCAATTTTTATAACATATACATGGGGATATTTGTGGACCTATTCACCCACCGAGTGGTTCTTTAGATATTTTATGGTCCTAATAAATGCATCTTCAAGATGGTCTCATGTGTGCCTCTTATCATCTCGCAACCTTACGTTTGCAAAATTATTGGCACAAATGATACAATTAAGAGCACAATTTCCAGAGTATCCCATTAAGGCAATTCACCTTGATAATGCTGGAGAATTCACATCCCAAGCTTTTGATAATTATTGCTTATCAATAGGGATAAAAGTTGAACATCGTGTAGCTCATGTTCATACTCAAAAATGTCCTTGCTGAGCCATTTATTAAGCACTTACAATTGATAGCAAGACCTCTACTTATGAAAACTAAGTTCCCCACTACTGTTTGGGGTAATGCTATCTTATAGGCAGCATCACTTGTTCGTCTAAGACTGACTCATTATAATAAATACTCTCTGTCACAATTAGTATTTGGTCATGAACCAAATATTGCTCATCTACGAATTTTTGGATGTGTTGTATATGTGCCAGTAACACCACCTCAGCGCACTAAGATAGGCCCCCAAAGAAGGTAAGGAATATATGTTGGGTTTGATTCACCCTCCATAATTCGCTACCTTGAGCCATTAATGGGAGATTTATTCACTGCAAGATTTGTAGATTGTCAATTTGATGAAACAGCTTTGCCACAATTAGGGGGAGAGAAAAAGGAACTTAAAAGTGAAATTGCATGGAAAGTTTCATCATTATCTCATTTTGATCCACGTTCCCCTGTGTGAACAGGAGGTCCAAAAGATCATCCGTTTGCAAAACATAGCAAATCCAATGCCAGACACATTTACTAATTTGAAAAGGATAACAAAGTCACATATTCTTGCAGTGAATGTGCCTATTCGGATTGACATCCCGAAAGGACAATCTACAAGTGGTATGGCTTCTGAATCAGAAAAACGCCTGAAGCGTGGTAGACCATTGGGTTCAAAAGACAAAAAAGTAAGAAAAAGAAGTGCGAAAAGTAATAAAGATGACACTATAAAAGAGTCACATAAAGAAGTTTAAGATCTGATTAATCCTAATTTTCTTGAAGAAATCAGTGAACTCGAGACTCAAGTGAATGAAGAACTTTCAATAAGTTCTACAGGTGATGGGATAATTTTAGATCGATCGAAAATTATGGTGGATAATATTTGTGCATATACTGTTGCACTTAACATTATGCAAGATAGTGAGGATCTTGAACCTCTATATGTCGAAGAATGTTGATGAGGATGTGATTGGCCAAAATGGCAAGAGGCAATTCAATAAGAATTAGACTCACTTGCTAAACGTGAGGTTTTTGGACCTGTAGTCCAAACCCCAAATTGTGTAAAATCGGTTGGCTATAAATGGATCTTTGTACTAAAAAGAAATGAGAGAAATAAAATTGTAAGATACAAGGCACGCCTTGTTGCACAAGGATTCTCTCAAAGACCCGGTGTCGACTATGAAGAAACATATTAACCAGTTATGGATGCAATAACTTTTCGATATCTCATCGGTTTAGCTGTTCATGAAAACCATGAAATACATCTGATGGATGTGGTTACAACTTATCTTTACGGTTCACTTCATAATGAAATTTATATAAAAATTCCAGAAGGACTTAAAATGCCTGAAGCATATAGTTCAAAACCTTGGGAAATGTGTTCATTCAGATTACAAAAGTCATTATATGGCTTAAAACAATCAGGGCACATGTGGTATAATCGCCTCAGTGAGTACTTGATAAGATAAGATTATATAAATGATGTCATTTGTCCTTGAATTTTTAGTAAGAAAGCAACATCGGGGTTTGTTATTCTTCCTGTTTATGTTGATGACATTAATCTCATTGGAACTCTAGAAGAGGTCCAAAAGGCAATTAAATATCTAAAGAAAGAACTTGATATGAATGACCATGGAAAGACAAACTTTTGTCTTGGTCTACAAATAGAACATTTAGCAGACAAGGTCTTCATCCATCAATCTGCCTATACTAAGAAAATCTTGAAACGATTTTAAATGGACAAAGAACATCCATTAGGTACTCCCATGGTTGTCCGATTAGTTGAAGTGAGTAAAGATCCATTCCGACCTCAAGAAGAGAATGATGAACCTCTTGGTCTTGAAGTACCTTATCTTAGTGCAATTGGCGCACTTATGTATCTTGATAATGCTACGACACCTGACATAGCATAATTTGTTAATTTATTAGCAAGATATAGTTATTCCCCTACACGAAGACATTGGAATGGAATTAAACATATATTGCGATATCTAAAGGGGACTAGTGATATGGGTCTATTTTATACTAACAAAGATAGTGCAAATTATTTATCTGACCCACATAAAGCTCGATCTCAAACAGGCTATATGTTCACATATGGAGGTACTGCTATATTGTGACGATCTACGAAGCAGTCCATTGTCGCTACTTCTTCAAATCATGCTGAGATAATAGCCATTCCTGAAGCAAGTAGAGAATGTGTATGGTTGAGATCAGTGATACATTTCATCAAACAAAGATGTGGTTTGAAGTGTGATGTCAAGGTACCCACAGTGCTTTCTGAAGATAATGTTGCATGCATAGTTCAATTAAGAAGAGGCTTCATAAAAGGAGATAGAAAGAAGCACATTTCACCAAAATTGTTTTTCACTCATGATCTTCAGAAGAACGGTGATTTTGATATACAACAAATTCGCTCAAGTGATAATCCAATAGATTAATTCACTAAGTCTTTACCAGCCTCAACTTTGGAGAAGATGGTACACAAGATTGGAATGCCAAAACTTAACCATCTAAATCGTGGTCTTCATCAGGGGGAGGAAAATACGTGATGCACTCTTTTTTGCTTAGTCTAGGTTTTGTCCCACTGTGTTTTCCTAGAAATATTTTAAATGAGGTAGCAAGTAATGCGTATTATGAATGTCTATTTATATTTTATTCCTTCAACTTTTCTTTTACATGGACAACCAACGGGGAGTGTTGTGAAATGGTGGATGCCAGGTGGTTAAGTGTGGAGTTAGCATGCTTGGAATGCATTGACTCATGCAAAAGTGTGGTTGACTTTGCAAGCCAGAAATTACCACATGTGCATGGCCTATAAATACTCATCAAATGTATTTACAAAGGATATGCAGTAATAACAATACATTCTCTCTCATTATGTTCAAGTTTTCTCTACTGTTTTTCCTTATTTTAGTTTAAGTTTTGCTAAGTTTAGTTATTTTATAACACGACTGAGTTATTTTTTTTTACATAGTTGTATATTATGGCTTAATTTATATATTTTACACTTTGTTTTGCTAAAACTTCTTTTTGACTGTGGTATTAATGATCGGTTCTTTTATTTGACTTTTCCGTTAATGATTTCTATAAATGTATTCACTATTTTCAGAGATCCTTCTGTGAATGTATGTGGTTACTCATCTATTTGGTTTAATTAATTATGTTTGTTACTGTTTTCTTTCCTTCTATATTTATTAATGATTTTGGATTAGATTGTATTTTATATTATATGTTACTGGTCCAATTTGGTCATATGTGGTTGGTCTTGATTATTAAAATTGACCTTAATGCATTTTCTAAAGATTTTCAGTGAGTCGTGTTATTATGGCTATATTTATTCATTTGTTTGTTTTGGATATTGTTGTTAAGTTATATATCACTTTACACTTCTTTCGATTAGTGTTAATGTCACAGGTTAAAATTAGGCGATGAAGAAATTACCGTCGATTTCCAAGGCCTCCCATGTTAATAAGACGGGTTTTTATTTTTAAGTTACTATTTGATTTACTCATTTTTATTCATTACTAACCCTTTTACTAAGTGTCTTTACAGGTACCCGGAGTCGCTTCCCCGTTGAAGCTATTCGAATTATATTTTTTCTTCATTATTTTGTAAATATCAATGTTAGACAAATTTTAGGTTGTGTTATATACTATTATTTTATTTTATTACTTGTGTATATTGCATGTTATTATACTTGTGTTTTTTTTTATCTCCTCCTCAATTTGAAAAAAATGAATTCAGTCGGGACCCACAATTGTGGATTTTGAAGGATGCCTAACACCTTCTCTTCGGAATAACTTGAACTCCTTATCTAGAATCTAATGGTTTCGTAGATTATTTAATTGGTTTCCTATTTTTTTCTAAAATTAGGTGGCGACCCCTTTAAAATTTGTTTATTCTTAAAATTCTTTTAAAATTGAGTTCATTCATTATTTTTTGAGACACCACAACGTTTCTCCTTATTTGAATAAAGTAGGGATGTAAACAATTGTTATTGTTGCTACTAAGTGGACAAATATTAGTATTACTATTGGAAGGAGGGGAATGATCAGAACCTGCTGATTCAAGAATTGTTGTATGCTTTCCTTCGGATTGAAGAAGAATATGGATTGCTGAATCTTCTTTCTTGTCATTCCACTCCCAAGCTGCTTCTTTATTAAAAAGAACATTCTTGTTGATAAGCAATTTTCCAATTGTTTGATTATTTAGTCCATATTCTTCGATTGAGGACTCTAACCAATGAAAATGCATTTCTCTGAGTTTTTATCTAGTTTAGAACGTATATTAACCAAAGCATTAACTTTACAACCAAAGACTTTCAAGTAGCTAACTCTTTGTTTTTGACCCATCCAAGCTTCGTATGGAGTTCGATCCAAAATAACCTTTGTTGGAGAGATGTTCACTAGGTACACATGTGTTACCATTGCTTCTCTCAAAAGGTGAATTGGAAGTCCCCTTCCAGTAAGTAAGCTTCTGTCAATCTCAACCACCGTGCAATTTTTTAGCTCGACAACTCCATTTTGCTGAGGCAAATATGGTGCAGTAAGCTCCTTGAAAATACCATTCTCATTACAAAATAAATTAAAATCATTAGATCAAAATTCACCACCATGATCTGTGTGAAGAGATTTTATCTTGCAACTTTTTTGCTTCTCCACAAGTACTTTGAAGTTCCTTAAATTCTCAAACGCTTCAAATTTGAACTTTAGAAAGTAAGCCCAACTCATATGGCTGTAGTCATCAGGATACAAAAGAATATATTGACTCCCACTAATTGACTTAGTCTTCAAATGTCCACACAAGTTAGCATGTTGATAACGCTTAAATTACTCACCAAAATAATTAAATGATTAAGCAACTGCTAACAATATAAATATCAAACAAAGAAGTCGGGGTCGAATCCCACAAGGAGTGATCTAAAGATAAGTATCTAATCAGGATATTAAGATGCAAACGAATTCATTATATCAATTAGGACAAATGGGTGGATGATTGCACCAAATCGAATAAAAGAGTTTATAGATCAATTATCACAATCCAACTAAAAGCATAGTTTTAAACATGTATGAGATGATCTAGGAGTGTGGGTGTCAATAATGTCAATAAGGGGTACAAGTTCTATCAAAATAATGCTAGACAAACATGGATAAGATGGGTAATCTTTAATGACACAAATCCTTTTCTGATCTCAAAGCATCATATCATAGAATCACTTCTTGGTTTCATCTATGTAAATCTCAAATCTACCCAATACCTTACTAAAATCTCTCTTCCGAGCAGATTAAACAATTAGAATTGAACCACAATTTCTCTTTCGAGAAACCTACATAAATCAAACCTAAATTACAAGCATTTATCAATTTACCCACTTCAATTTATATCTTTCGAGCATCAATCAAAGATCTCGGCTAGGATTAAGTTTGCAAACTTAACCCATAAATTAAACCAATGCAAAATAACTCAAATCCATGAATGAAAACAGTAAAACAAAGCAAGACACTAGACCCGAAAAATTAAATTATTACCTAACCCCATAATCACACCCCTAATATTGGGGTTTTAGACAAACATCATAAAACGAAAAAAGAGTACCAGTTATATTTCAAAAATTGAAGGGTTGGGAATCAACAATAATATTCGACACCCACTTTGAGTATAACCCTCAATTGTAAATTATAAGATTGTTCAACACCCCAAAACGAAGCAAAAAGAAGAAAAAGTCTATTTCTAAATATCAAAAGTTAAAGTAGGTAAAAAAAGATATTGAAGATACATTTTATGTTTCCTTTGGGCTATTTATAATTTCCATAAAAATTAGTCTAAAATTTCATGCAAGACCTGATCGGTGACATTAGTTGGGCTCACATTCATGATTTAGCGGATTCTCAGCTCGCCCTTTCTTATCTTTATGCTTCAGATGTTTGAACCTCAGTCAGCCAACTGGATTGAGTAAGTCTTTCACATTTCGGTGAATCAATGATTATCCCCTTGTTCTCCCATTGAGCTATCATTTTAACTCAAATGTATGTCACCTTCAGCGATGGAACTTCTAGCTCGCCCAACTATTTCAGCGAAACGGAGTTTGCACTTTTCTTCGCAGACCTACCTTGAATATTTTCAAAAGTGAACTTTGTAACTTTAGGGGAGGTCTAACCTATTGGACGATCCACCATTTCTGTTAGGCGATCCTCAGCTGGGAGTTTACACTCTTTTATAATGTTTTTTGCCTCTTTTTCATAGATTAATCTATGCCGTGTGCTTTATCCTTCATAGCTGCAAAGCATCAAAATAACATAAGGTAAGGACATAAATACGCATTGAGGACACTATTTGTTGAAATAATAAGGCCTTCATTGTGTCAAAATCTCTAACTTATCAACACCCCCAACTCAAACTTTTGTTGTTCCTCAAATAAATCAAGAACACAAAAAGTTCAATAAGGGGGTCTATAGTAGTTCTCAATGCGATTCAACATGAAAGTTACATCACAAGACTACTAACATGTATATGCAATATCTTAATCCTGCTCAAGAAGTTTCAAATGATGACTAGCCGATATCAATCCAAGCTCAAGCTCACTAATGCTCCTTCATAATGGAAAACTATGCTTTAACAAACGAATTCAAATGCCCTCACAACAAAAAATGATTCCATGCTATCACATGGCATATCAACAAAGTAGTTAAGAATAAATACAACTCTCACTCTAAGAAAGAGAAATACATTCAAGCTTCATCTCATAGTTTGCCCATAACTTCAAATTATCACGCAACCTGATTTTAGCAAGATATAAAGAGTCTTTAAGGCTTGTAATGGGGATTAGGATAAATGTATGGTTTATTTGTCTCAGTGACTTAATCTTTTCAAAGCATTATACACTCATCTTTACCTCTTTTCAAGATCCTTCAATTCTTTTCATTTGGAGACTCAATCTTTAATTTTTCAATTGATTTATTGGAAACTCATTTTATTTTAAGAAGGCTTTCCTTGTTTCATTTCATTTTTCATGATTTTTCTTTTTTTTTAATAAGGAGAGGTTCCTTCTTTTGGCTACAAACATAAAAGTTGAGTCAAACTTTTCTTTCTTCTCTTTCACTTGGTTTTCTTTCCTCCTTCCTTTCAACACCCCCAACTTAGGGTTTTACCTTAATTTGACTATTCAAATAAAGCAATGCTGAGAAAAGGTTTTATACGAGAGAAGTTTCAGACTTATTTGATTCAAAAGTCATCAATGAGGTCGATAAAATTTTTTATAGGCTCAAATGGTGCCAAGATGTTTTCACACCTTCACAAGGTAGTCACACAATGCATGAAGATTCGGGTTTCTTGTAACACCCCGGAAACTAATAGGCTTAACTACAGTTTTTCGTAAGAGTTAAAGTCATTAAATTTGCTTCTAGTACTTAGAATGAAGGGTTTAGTGGTTAAGCGTCAACGTATGACCCCCCAAGGACCAACCAAGGGTCCTTGAGTAGGACCCAAAACAGTCCCTAAGAAACTGCCCAAACGGGGCCACCTACGGATGGGACTCACACCCAATAGGTGGACCCACACCCCGTGGTTGGGTGTCCTGAGTCAAGGGCCAAGGCGATGAGCTGAAGATCTCAACCCTCGCCCTACCAGTACCATCCGTGGGTCATTCCACACCCCATAGGTGGGGGTCGTGGATGGGGCCTATAAGGTGGTTTAAATCGGTTAAGTCTAGGGGTAGTTTATGTAATTCCTATTTTAGTAAGTATGATGTGAGGTCATTTTGTATTGTTTTAATACACCTATATAAGTATTTTTAAGTCATTAACAAACCCATTCACTTCATAAAATCCCAAAACCCAAATCCATAACTAACTTTCCCCAAATAAACTCTCTTCAGACCTCCAATGAAGAAGAAGAAATGTGAAGCTAGGGTTGAAGAATCAAGATTTTCTCCTTAAATTCGTGGGAACTCGTCAATAAGGTGTGGTAGCTCTTCATCTATGGGTAGCTTTCATCCATAGATCTCCTTCAAAAACCCCAGTTTCAAAGCTAGAAAACCCAAAAGTTAGGGCTTGACTTCAATCTCAATGATTCCTTTCAAATTTATTCTTAATGATTGAATTATGTTTGTTTATTGATATATTGATGATTTGATATGATTTTAAGTTGAATTCCTAAATAATCCATGAATTCCCCTATTTTCTCAAATTGGATCTCAAAGTGTGGGTATTGATTGATGTAAGTAGAATGTTATAGAATTATGAAAGTTATGAATTGATTACTTGAATCATGTTATTATCCATGCCTAATATAGTAATTCTAGGTGTGTTGATTGAATGTGATCCATGGTCCTTGAAAGGCAAATTATGAGAATTATGTATGATCATGATATTTATGTACATGCTTTATGAATACTTTGAGAATAAAGTGATTATGAAAATGATGTAATTGTGGTGTTGTTGAAAGGTTATTCTCACACACACACTGAAGAATGAAGCTCCCATGATTATGATAATGATGTTGTGTTGATTGAAAGGCTATTCTCAATTATACACTTATGAATGATGAAGACATGTTGTAAAAGGTTTTCTCATAATATGGGGATTCTTAGGTTGAAAGGTTATTCTCACCTATTGAATCTAAGAGCTATATTATGAATGATGATGGATTGAGTGTGAAAACATTCTTCCATAATAATGAACTCAAGTAATAAAATGATAAGTACTCTGTGGGGAATAATGCTAAGCACCGAGTGGATATTGATTGAGATGGAAACTCATACGTGAGTTGAGGCGGGGTTTCTAGTAGCAATCTCTTGAGATGGATGTCCATACGTGAGTTGAGGCAGGGTATCTAGTAGCAATCTCTTTATCCCATAACTATGTGGCCTGATAGGTCTTTAGCTAGTGGATCCACCTAAAAGCTAAATTAATAGTTCTGCCTTAAGCAAGTAGGACACCCTTTTTGGTGTGGGTAACACTAGATTCCATGATTTGCTCACATGCTCTATGCCAGTTAAGGCTTACCCCCACTATGAATGATTATGAACTATAGCTTCTTAAGAAGCACTACTTAGTGTGAGTGGGAGTATGGGATCTGATTCATGCATTGCACAAGTAGGCTTTGAGAGTAGTTATGGTGTATTCCTTTTATGCTATGATGGTTTATGAAATAAAAGGATGATTAATGTGGATTGTTGCTATGAGTTTCTTTCCTTAATATGACTTATTAAATGTGAATGTTTCCTTGTTTATAAGTATTAACTAAGAATGATATCAAAGAATGGTAAGAATGATTATGGTGGCCTAAAATTTGCACTTAGTGTAGATGGGATTATGGGATCTTATCTATGCATTGCACAAGTACAACTTAGGGTTACTTATGAGATGGTTCTATTATGCTATGATGATTTATATGTTGAGTATGCCTGTGACTTGGTAAAGTGCATGCTTTTCAACAAAAAATGTCATTTTTAGCATATGTTCAAGGTTTTTACGCATGGCTATCATACTTAGTACATTTTTGTACTTACTCATATTTCTCTACATTTTTCTCCAAGTGTAGGGATTGGCACTCAATTTGATTCCCCTTGTGGCTAGAGCTTCGAATTGGTCATTCTCCTTGCTAGTTAATGAGTCGTCATGATTTGAGGACGTATGAGTCATTTGTAGTTTCTTTCTATTATTTCATTTTTGGACTATATTGTAAGGGTTGTGTCCCTATTTGATTCGAATATTGTATTAGATGGATAATTGAGACAAGTCTAGACTTTCGCTTGCTTTTATAAAAGACTTTGATTGCATGGATAATGTTTTAAAATTTCCGCATCGTTTCTTTTATCCTATGTTATGATATGCTAAGGGCTTGTATGAGACCCTTTTGGGGTCAAGTACGCCGTGTTACATCTAGGGCGACCCTTGGGTCGTGGAAAACTTGGTAATCCGAGCACAAGGTTTAGAATGATTCTAGGATGATGTCTCATAATCCATGTCTAATAGAGTCTTGTTCATAGTGTGAAGCGCGTCACATTTATGAATGAGAGGCTATAAGCTGATTAGGAAATGTAACTTCTTTCATTACTCTTAAGTCGTGCCATAGAGTTTAGCTTTATAGAAGTCCCTCTCTTAACCCTTATCTTGTGTCTTCAGTAAGTGAATACATGAAGGGCTAATGCTAGAAGTGTCAAGGGTGACAATATGAATAAACAAGCTACTCAAGGTAATCAAGCTCCTTAAGTTAACCAAGCTGCGGTTGATCCCGTGGTAGAGAATGTGACCTATGCAGAATTTTGGTCTAATCTCCAAATATTGGCACAAGCCATGACAACTCAAGCCCAAGCTATGATGGCTCAAGCCAATAGAGAAGTGGCATCTCCGGTCAACCGTAATATGAATTCCGTGATTTCTAGATTGATGGATTTTGCAAGAATGAACACTCCCGAGTTTCTTGGTTCCAAAGTGGGAGAGGATCCTCAAGAATTTGTGGAAGAGGTTTATAAGAAACTTGATGCCATGGGGATGACTTTGGTAGAGAAGCGGAGTTAGCCGCTTACCAATTAAAGAGTGTTGCTTAAGTTTGGTATACTCAATGGAAGATGAATAGGCCATTAGGAGTGGGTCCTATAGATTGGGAGGTTGATGAATCCATAAATTGGACTCATTTAGGGCTATATTTTAATAGAAATTGTGTCCTCAAATGCTTATTTTATCTTAATATCTGATGAAAAACCTTAAGTTTCAGGTATTTGAAGATTGAAGGAGAGCGTGGACACTACTTCGCAAAAAGGAACGAAAAGGATGAAAAGAACAAAGAAAATGAAGAGCTGAGGATCGCCGAGTCCACTTGGCGCGTCGCCGAAAGGTCTCACTACTTCACTTTTTTTTCCAGTGTGCTGAGCCCTGAAGGAAAGGATCAAGTCGGCGGAAAAGGGGAGAAGTCGGCGCATAACCGAGATGTTCTGCGAGGCATACTATGTCGACCAATGACCCAGAGCACGATGATGCTGAAGGATGGTGCAAGACGGCGATGAACTACATCAAGGGGCGAATCGCCGAGTTGATCGGCGATTCCGACTAATGTCGCTGAATGGTCCGCTGCAACACAGATTTCTTTAAAACTATAAATACTCGTAGAGAGTTTTAGCCTATAATCAGATTTTTAGTTTCAATCAGAGATTTTTACTATAGAACAATTAATATAATTTTAGTACTTTTTATTTTTGCTCTGAGTTTGAGAGGGTTTTGAAACTTGAAGAAGAAGAGGGTTTCATCTCCAAGGATTTGGACTTGTGTCTCTTGGATTCCTCATTCTTGGCCTGTAACAAGACTTAAATCTTCATACCTATTTGAATGCAAGCACATTTAGGTATAAATTTCTATCTCTTGATGTGTGGCTAAAAACCCCAATTCTTGGGGTGTGATTTAACTAATATGAGTTAAGATTGTTGTTAGGTCTTGCTTGCTGATAGATTAGATGTAGTTTAATGGTGATTTCATCTAGTAGTTGTGGTTGAATTTAACAAATTTGTAGTTGCAAATACAAGTTTATTTATGTGTTTTTCGCTTGCTCGAGAGAGAGGTCGCGAAACCAAGACTACTAGATTGATGGCCTAAGGAGTGGGTCGACATGAGGTTCAGCTTAAGAGAGTGAACCCTAGTCCCATATCCTAACACTCAGCTCAAGAGAGTGAACCATAGTCCCATATCCTAACACTCAACTCGAGAGAGTGAGTGGGGTAAGTCATAGGCTGGTCTTCATGCGACAAGTGGGTGTCCGAGAGGAACCCATTTGAAACGGGGTAAGTTGCTCGAGAGAGAATTGATTCCCATGTATAGCTTAGCCTAGTCACTATTAATCTACAAATTTTCTATAGAAAGCATGTACCCAATAATTTAGATTAACCCGTATTCCAGTCACATCCCAAGAATCCCCACTCATTCATAGATTTCTTTGTTATTTCTATTGTTTTTGCTATACTTGTGACCAAACCCCCAAATAGATATTTGCCACTTTTGTGTCCCCCTTTAATTTACAATGTTTTTAATAGTTAATGTTTTTAGCTACGACTAGTTAGAACTGAATTTTAGTTTTCTATTAATTCTCGAAACCACTCCCTTGGGACTGGACCCCAACCCTTGGTTGGGTTATTATACTAATGCACGATCGTAGACACTTGCATCGGAAGTTGTGTCATTGATTACTTAAACATCAAAATGGTGCCGCTGGCAGGGAGTGGTGTTATTTGGGAATTCTTAGATTAGTAGAATTTTTGTTCTGATTAGTTGTAGCCAACTTACCTAATTTTCAGTTTTGTTTTGAGTGTTTGTGTGTTTCAACAGCCATATGAGTTTGAATGGCGAACATAGCTACCAAGCAGGCCATCCAGCGGGTTATGCTTTTCATCGAGACGATATTGATGATATTTATAGTGTGTACAACCCTGCCCATATGGGTGAGATGGGTGCAATTCCCATGCCACAAGCAGACGGAAGTGCAACATTTGTAGTTACTAGCACAACACTTCATCTCATACATTCAAGAGGTTTATATGGAGGATTGGAGCATGAAGATTCGTATGAACATATACGAAGCTTCATAGAAGCTTGAACCCCTCTGTCATTCAAGAATTTATCGCAAGAATGCATACGGCTACGCTTATTTCCATTATCATTAACCGGGGAAGCTACTAAGTGGTTGGTCGAGCTTCCAAAGAACTCCATCAAGTCATGGGAGGAGTTGGTTACGGTTTTTCATGAAAGATTCTTCCCTCCATCAAAGATGATGAAACTGAGAGTTGACATTCAAAATTTTAATCAAAAGGAGGGGGAACCAATTCACGAATCATGGACAAAATTTAAAAGATTTTGCGAAAATGTCCAACGCATGGACTACCGAGTTAGTTATATTTTTACCATAGTCTGGATTCGGTTAATAAAGGGATAGATGATCAGCCGGTGCAAGGAGGAATAATGTTACAATCATTTGAAGTAGCCTCATTCTTCCTAGATTTTATGACTAGAGTAAATCAAGCATGGTACACAAAAGATGACCACGTTTCCCCACTACGCTTCAGATTACCGCAAGAGCAACTTGATAAAGATAAGGAGAGGGATGAGAACATCAAGAAAATGTTGTCTCAAATGGAAGTCATACACAAACACATGAAGGGGACGTATTGAGTGTTTCGAGTTGAGGAGGGTTCTTCATCCGCTAACTTAAGACCGAGGGAGAATCAAATCAGATTATCATGTTATTACATCATTTCTCGGATGAATTTCAGAACCCTAGCTATGTATATCTTTAGTTCTTGAATTACACATGCTAGGTCAGATATCTCAGTTATTCAGTTATACATTCCTCAGTTATTAATGCATCAATATTAGTTTAATTGTTGCATTCTCAGTTTGCAGGTTCAATTCGAGCTATCCAGTAACATTTATAAATTGAGTCATAATGTGTTAATTACTTAATCCCTTGGGAGTAGCATAATACCGAGTAGGACTAGGGTTCAGCGTACCCAAATAGTCCCAGAACTACTAGCCACGTAGGTTGTAAGTCCCCTCTGTGGGCATCATTTCAGTGATCACGCCAGCATGCCTCTATACCTCTGGCAGGTTATATAGGGTCCTCTTGATGGGGCGTATACATCGGACTCCACATTTAGCTCATCTGGTTTTATTATCAATTATTTGTAGCTCCCACAGTTCAGTCAGATTCTATGGCATTGACCATTTATCAGTATATCCAGTATTCAGTTTCAGCATGTTATAAATTGGTCACTGTATTCAGTTATCTCACCATTCAGTATCTATATCATGTTCAGATTATGTCATTGCTTATTTGTTTTGTTCAGTTATATGGTATTTCAGTTGTATTCTATCATGCATGCTCAGTACCTTTCAAGTACTGATGTAGACTCTGTGCTACATCTTCTTGTGATGTAGGTTTAGGTTCTCAGCCTCCAAATCACGCTTAGATCGGTTCCCGATCTCCAGTTCAGCAGAATCAGTGGTGAGTCCTCATTCTCCGAGGACAATAGTCATGAGTTTCTTTTCAGTATTTTTAGTCCTTTAGTTTTAGTTTTCCTAGACTTTCTCTCAAAAAGACCTACCACACTTGAAAATATTTGTCCTTAGTAGAACAAGACCTTTCGTCTCGGAATGTTGTTGTACATCAGTGTTATTAAGCTCTTCCTTGTACTCCTTTATTGCTCAACTATGAATAGTAAGTATAAATCTTCATTTCTGATTTGCATGTCTCCATCTTCATTGATTCTAACCTTTGTGTGGCCATTTTATTAGTAGTAGTAGAAAGGTTTAGAGATATATCTACATAAGGAAAAAAAATTATTTTATAAATTTGTAAGAATAAACTAAGAAACCCTAATTTAACATTGTATAAAGGAGATTCATTTCATAAGCTTCGGTCATCTCTTTTATAACCTCCATTTTGCAATTATAGATCCAATGTCTATTTTGCTTATTTTTTCTATATAATCAACAATAATATTATCTACTACTATGTTAGTAATGTGGTATATCTCTATAGTGTCTGCATACATCGAATCCCCCCTTTCATTTTTATACAAAAGGCTAATGATCTTCTGCATGGATTGTCCTTAGATGCTCCATATATATATATATATATATATATTACATTTATAAAATTTTGTTGGAGAAAATTCCAGTAGAACTTTTGTTAATGTAATCTTAAGAGTGTAACTCTCTCGTATCTAAGTATGTCTGGTGTCCTTATTCTGTGAAACAAATATATGTTATCTATAACTTTGAATATGATTCTTTTTAGAGAGAACTAGGATAAGGTCTTTTTGATTCACATTTTTTTTTAATTTTCCATAATATCATACTTGGGATAGCTTTGATATATGTATTCATACATAACTACGAGAGTCCACCATATGAGTTTTACATCTATTAGGTATTGTTTTTAAATTTAATATCTAAAACAAAAAAAAAAGAAAACTAGGACCAAGTCTTTTTACTTGAATCAGAGGTAAGAACATTAATCCCATTTTTTCCTATTTTTGTTATGTGCAACACCAACACATAAATTATAAGACAATACCACTTTCGAACCCTTCTTCTAAAAAAAAGACATCTTGTGCTCAACCAAATGGTTTTTTTGAACCTCTTTATCTCTTACCTCTAGCATCCAAGGTACAATCATTGTATTCATCTCCTTGTAGTATATGTGTAACCAGGGGCATCGAGATACGGGAACGGTGAAGTTGTTTAGTGACCAAAAGGGTTTACGTTTCATTACTCCTAATGATGGTGCTGATGAGATTTTTATTTATCAATATGCTATCAGATCTGATGGTTTTCGTAGCTTAGTCGATGATGAAGCTGCTGAGTTTGATGTGGAACCTGGGAATACTTGCTGCACTAAGCAGCTCAATGATACCGGCCTAGATGGTACTCCTGTCAAAGGAGGATCTCGTGATGGTGGAGGTAGTGGTTGATATAGATGTGGAGGTGGAGATGGGAGATATGGTGGTGAAGAAGCTCGTTACGGTAGTGGTAGGTGGTATGGAGGTGATGATACATATGGCGGCAATGGTGGGAAGTGAGGTGGAGGTGGCGGTGGTGGAGGAAGAGGTGGGTGTTCCAAGTGTGGGGAAGGTGGTCATTTAGAAAGGGAATGTAGCCAAAGTTGGGAAGATGGCCATATCCACCACCTTGACTATAGTCCCTTGCGAAATTCCCATCTTCCCCACACTTGTGACACCCACTTCCTCCTCCACCGCTACCACCATACATACCGCCACCTCCACCAAACTTTCCACCAGCGCCGCCACATCAACCATCACCTCCATTACTGCCTACCACTACCATAACTACCTTCATCACCACCATATCTCCTATTTCCACATCCATATCAACCACCACAACCATAGTAATCACCTCCACCATCACGGGATTCTCCTTTGACAGGAGCAACATCTGGGCCGGTAACATTGACAGCCTTAGTACGGCCGTAATTCCCATATTCCACATCAAATTCAAAAACTACACCATAAGCTAAGCTACAAAAACCTTCACTTCTAATACCAAATTGATGAATAAAAAATTATCACGACCATCATCATGACTAATGAAACCAAAACCCTTTTGGTCATTGAATCACTTTAATGTTCCCTTGTTCCTACTCCCCTGATTATACCAACATACAAAAGAGTTGATTTGATGTAAAATTTACTTTTACTTCGAATCATATAAACGACCATGATCGAAAAACTTGTTTCCAATGAGAACAATAAAGATATCTAACACCTAGACTTCATTTTTATTTTTATTTTATAGTAATAATAGTGAACAATATGAATAAAAGGGAAAAACTTATAAAACATGTTTATAAAATCAATTAAGCAAGATAGTATTAGTAAAACTAATAAGTTTAAAAAATAGATGTCTACCTCATCATAAGGGAATATTAATGCTTTTACCTAATTTATATTAAACGTCATAAATCTTTTCTAATAGAAGTCTCAACATATGATTAGTTTGAATTAGAATCAAATTCATGACTAATAGATCAAAAATTTGATGCAACAGGAAATTTTTTAGTCTAATTCAAAATATTAGGTAAAGCTAAATATAAATTTTTTATCCAAAATGTTTTATCTCTTTGAACAAATAATTTATCTTTTAAGAAAATAAAAGTCAATCAACAATTTAAAAATATTTTTTTCTATAAACATTTAACATTTTGAAATTTATGAGTTCATAAAATATTGATTTCTTTGAACGTGCATTGTATAATAATACCATGTCAATTATATTAAACAGTTACATAAAAAAGGAATTTGTGTAAATGCAACTGATTTAACAACATTAATGAAAGACAAGTGTTTTGAATCAATATATATATATATATATATATATTATTTTATTTTTTATTATTATTATTATTATTTTTTTAAATCATTAGAATGGATAATTATGATTTAACCTAAAGAAGATGTGCCTATTAACAAAATATTTAATTATAGAAAGTTTTAATATGAAAATCCTTGCACACTTCATTTTATAGAAAGTTACCCCATTTAACACAAAAACCAAAAAAAAAAAGTTCAAAAGTTTATCACGAGAAGAATTTTGACCAATGTGATTTTAAAAGTGAGTTGTTCCTATGTACGAGTTTCCCTATGACCATTGGGATCAAACTACGAGTTATACTATTACTTGTTGGATCAAGAGATAAAAGCTAAAGATGATCGCTTTCAGAAACAAAGTGTTTGAACTGCTCAATTTTCTTACTACTAAAACAAGAACACATGCTGCCATTTATAGGCTTATAGTTAACTACTTAATCTAAAATAAATAAACTAACTATTAATAGAGAAGTATGGGGACAGTGATAAACATGACCTACTACAATAAGAAGATAATTCATTGACTAGATAAAAACATAAACCAACGAATCCTATTAACAAGACTCACAAACTGATTTCTTGCAACTTAATTAATATGAAGAATAAGTCAACGCACCTCTTTTCTTCAAAATCACAAACTCTCATTAGTTTTCTGAAGAAGTCATGCTTGTTGTGAAGAATGGTTTTTGTAAGAACATCATCAAACTGATCATTTGTGCCATAAAATATCAATGAGATTATTTCAACAACAACTGGATCACGAATGAATTGATAATGGATGTCGATATGCTTCGTCCTACCATGAAAAGAAGGATTTCTTGTCATAGGAATTGTCACCTTGTTGCCACACAATATTTCAGTTGGACCATCTGCTCTTGTTGAAGATCCAATACCAAATTTGTTAACCAGATAGCTTGACAACTTGCTGAAGTTGCAGCCATGTATTCTTCTTCTAGAGATGACAATCCTACTATATCTTGTTTCTTTGAAATCCATGAGATTACTCTCAAAGAAAGATTAAAAATATTCTCATTTGTTCTCATGCGATTTTCTAAGCTACCTTTCCTATCACTATCAATAAAACTAAGAAATCTGCAATCTGATACTTTTGATTACCAAATGTATAAAATATCTACCTCTACAAAGAAGCATAGGCATGCTTTTTGCTTAATTTATATTAAATTTCATAACATTTTTCTAGTAGAAGTCTAACCATATGATTAATTTGAATTAGTATCAAATTCATGACTCATAGATGAAGAATTCAATTAAGTATGCAAAATTTTAGTTAGATTCAAATTATTAGGAAAAGCTGAATATAAGTTTTTATTGAAAATGTTTTATATTTTTAAATATAGCTTTAAGGGTAGAAAAGTCAATCAACACATTAAAGATTTTTTTTCAATAAACATTTAACATTTTGAAATTCTTGTGTTCATAATATACTGATTTCTATGAATGTGCATTGTAGGTTAATAACATGTCGATTATATTAAATAGTTGCAAATCAAAAGAAATTTGTGTGAATGCAATTGATTTAATAACATTAATGAAAGACAAGTGTTTTAAATCAATTTATATTTTTAAATCATTAGAAATGATAAATATGATGTAACCTAAAGGAGTTGTGCCTATTAACAAAATATCCACTTAAAGAAAGTTTAGGTCCTGAAAATCCTTGGTAGTATAATTTTATTGAAAGTTACCCCAGAACTTCAAGATAATAACCAAAAATAATAGCTAAAAAGTTTATCACATGAATAATTTTGACCATTGTATTTTTGAATGGTGGAATATTCTTATGTACGAGTCTCCCTACGTCCAATGGTCTCAAACAACGAGTCATATTATGACTTGTTGGATCAAGAGATGAAAGGCAAAGAAACAACTTTCAAAAATAATATTTTTGAAGTGCTCAATTTTCTTACTACTGAACAAGAACAAATACTGCAATTTATAGGCATACGGTTAACTACTTAAGCTAAAATAAAGCAACTAACAAATAATGGAAAAACAAGGGGAAAGTTGTAAACATGATCCACTAAGATAAGAAGATAATTCATTGACTAGGTAAAAATAAACCCACTAATCCAAAACAACAAGACTCACAAACATATTTTGTGCAACTGAATTAAGTAGAAGAGTTAGTAAACACTCCTCTTTTCTTGAAAATAACAAACACTCATTTGTTGTTGGAGAAAATCATGTTTCTCGTGCTGAAGCGATTTTGTAAAAACATCATCAACATGATCATTTTTGCATTAAAATTTCAATGAGATTATTCAACCAACAACTAGATCGCAAATGAAGTAATGACGAATGTCGATTTGCTTCGTTCTACTATGAAAAGTAGGATTGTTTTATCATAGCAATCATCTCCTCGTTGTCACAACCATATTTCTGTTGGACCAATTAGCTCTTGGTTAATTTTATGCAATTTTCCAAGATACTTTCTTAATCACTATTAGTAAATTCAAGTAATATGAAATCTGATAGTTTTTTTATTACCCAATTCTATAAGTTGATGTGCCAGAAACATATCACAAGATCCTTTTGGCTACACCTAGGTGTTGCTTCGAAAGACTATGCATGAACCTTAAAACCAAACTAACAAAGAATGTTATATCATGCCTTTTGTGGGATAAGTAGTTTAGACTAAGCTTCTAAAGTAAGAAGAATTTATTGCACTTGTACATCCGTAAGTACCAGTTTCTCATTCATATTCATGGGTGCGGGAGATGGATTGCAATTCATCAAGTTGAACTTTTGTAAATTTCAGTAGCATACTTTATCTATAATATTCCATTCAAACTTTGTCTAACCTCAAGCCTATGAAAATAATACAGCATACCCAAGTCAGATATCTCAAATTTACTCATCATACAACTCTTAAATTCAAAAACAATTGATTCTCAAGAGCCCATATATATATATAATATCATCAACATAAAGACAGCCAACAAAGTTGAGCAGCCAAGACTAGAGTAGTTCTAACGTTTTCATAGTGAGCCACTGTTGAGAATGTCCCTTCAAAGTCGATCCCCTATATTTTTTGCCTTTCAGAAGGGTGGCCCACACACGAACAGAGGGAAAGGGGGGAGACTAGCTTCATTACTTGGAATATATTTTTGCAACATGTCGAGCCTTATTCCTTTTGATACCTCCATCAACATTGTACATTTTGAAAATCTATTTTAGCTCGATAACATTCTTCCTTTTAGAAAAATCAACTAACTCCAAGGATTGGCTTTTCTCAATGGGTTGAATCTCTTCAATCATTGCATTTTGCCTCAAAAGTATTTTTTTTGCAGCTTCTTCATAACATGTTGGTTCATCAGCTATCAAGGAAAAACTACATGCTGCATAAACATTTTTCAATGAACAAAAAATTATTGGTGGTGTTTCACTGGATGAAGCTAAAGATTGAGAATGAGAGCTTGCTAGAATATAATTCTTATTGTTGCTACTGAGTGGAGAAAGATTAATATTACTATTGGAAGTAGGGGAATGATCAGAAACTGCTGATTCAAGAATTGTAGTATGCTTTCCTTCGGATTGAACAAGAATATGGATTACTGAATCTTCTTTCTTGCTATTCCACTCCCCAGCTGCTTCTTTATTAAAAAGGACATTCTTGTTGATAAGCAATTTTCCAATAGTTTGATTATTTAGTCCATATTCTTCGATTGAGGACTGTAACCTATGAAAATGCATTTCTCTGAGTTTTTATCTAGTTTAGAATGTATATTAACCAAAGCATTAACTTTAAAACCAAAGACTTTCAAGTAGCTAACTCTTTGTTTCTAACCCATCCAAGCTTCGTATGGAGTTCGATCCAAAATAACCTTTGTTGGAGAGATGTTCACTAGGTAGACAAATCTAACCGTTGCTTCTATCAAAAAGTGAATTGGAAGTCCCCTTCCATTAAGTAAGCTTCTGGCAATCTCAACCACTATGCAATTTTTTAGCTCGACAACTCCATTTTGCTGAGGCAAGTATGGTAAAGTAAACTCCTTGAAAATTACATTCTCATTACAAACTAAATTAAAATCATTAGATTAAAATTCACCACCATGATCTGAAATTTTATCTTACAACATTTTTGTTTCTCCACAAGTACTTTGAATTTCGTTAAATTCTAAAACGCTTCAAATTTAAACTTCAGAAAGTAAGCCCAACTCATATGGTTGTAGTCATCAGGATACAAAAGAATATAATGAATCCCACAAATTGACTTAGTCTTCATTGGTCCACACAAGTTAGCATGTTTATAACGCTTAAATTACTCACCAAAATAATTAAATGAGTAAGCAATTGCTAACAATATAAATACCAAACAAAGAAGTCGGGGTCGAATCCCACAAGGAGGTACAATTGTAGGCATCTAGGCCAAAGGACCCTTACGCCATAACATCAATATATCGGTGGAGTCTGTTGGTCCACATTCATACTAAAGTAGCTATATAGCTTTTCAAATAAGATAGCCTGACACAACAACCTTTACATCACTCACGTGTCTCAACCCCATCTTTGAGGTTTTCTATCCTCTCCCCATAAGAATCTATAGTAGATCTATGACTAACAACTTCAACTTGAACCAAAAATAGAGCAACCTCAATACATATGGTAAACATCTCATACACCTCCCTCCCAAGTCTATATGATCTAACATCATCACAATAGGCAAGGTTTCCCATCTAATAAATCAAGACATAAGTGAACGGAGGCCGAGATATAAGGGAGGTGAGTCGAGGTCGAGGGTGCAGATAATCCAGAAGCCATAGGAGAAGGGTGAGGGGTACCTGATGGCTCCACAGTAGGAGAGGGGTGAATAGTGTCTCACTCTCAAGTAGTGGGATCCACTACTGATGTGGTATCAAGTCGTGGTGGCTTCCTACTGGACACATCATCTATAAGATAATCAGTCTCAATCCTCCAAATGTCCTTGTACAATATGTGTGTAACTCTAACATCAGACCTCCCTTGAAAAGGGACTTCGGCTACCTCACAAAGCTACGTGATGAGAATAGGGAAAGATAGTGATATCTGCTTCTATCTAGCTTTCATGAGCATCTTTCCTCAATTATTGCATCCACTTGGATCTTCTCCTCATCAATGATAGTACCCACCATGATGGCTTTTGGATGCCAGAGGACCGAGTCGTTCTGAGAATGCATTAGGTTACAGGGGACGAACCCAAAAAAAATCGAGCCGCAGTGTTAATATCATTCTTCTCTATATTCACTCAATCAGCTAACCACGAAGGAGTAATAACTGAGATGACGGGTGCCAACCACCCTCTAAATGCATCAAAAATATGCTTCATTTGAATATTATATATCTTTGTCTTGTTATTACCCATACCTATAATATAATTTATTGCAGCCCCAACAAAATTGAACTATCTTTCTTAGGACTTTAACCTTTTCTAAAGGTCTCCAAACTTCACTCTTTCTCTTCTTGGGCAATGCCTTAGAATAGGCATCATAAACCTCTCGAACCCACAGTTGGACATATGGGGTCGTGCTCTTTTGAACTTCTCGAATTAGTGGAATTTGATTATTTCTTATATGTCCAGGTAGTCACTGATAACCACATTCATTGATAATTGATGCTCCTCTAGAATAATTCACTTGCCCACTACTTTAAGCCTGCCTAGGGTCCTTGGATCTATCATCAAGAGAATCCTTGAAATACTTCCATTAGTGATAGGGTCTTGAGGTAACTTGAAACAGATTGCGTTCCTCTTCTTTGTTACAACCTTTTTTACCACTATAGGTTCCGGTGGATTCTCCACTACATTTCTCCCCTCAATAGAGTTAGAGGGGGAAGAGGAGATTTCATCAATCAAAACTCTCTTCTTTCTTATTTCAACCTCTTTAGCCTTCTTTAATAATTAATTACATGCTTAGAGTTGCATAGATCGACCTAGTGCTGACATTTAGGCTTATTTGTCACCACTCCCTTTTTCCTTTTGAGAGGTGGTGGAGGAGTGTATTCAGAGTCAGATTCAGACAACAATATGCATAAAGAGACGGGGAGTTTAGTATTGCCCATTTCCAGTAAAGATCGACAATTTTAAAAAAAATATTGAGTGAATGTTAGTTCAAAATAATCGCACAAAGAAATGTTTATCTAAGACAATCAAGGTAAGGACCTTAAGTCTTGAGCTAAAGTGGATTTACAAGGTAATGTTTATCTAAGACAATCATCCTATGGCGGCACATAGTTTATGGGACATGGGTAATCACCATTATTTAGCTCGGTGCTAAGAACAAATCCAATCGAATAGTCATTAATCATTTTTTTCTTATTATCCATCTAAAGGCACTATTAAGTAACCAATCCAAGCTAGAGTTCCATACAATAGCTCCTTAATCTTTATTTAACTTAGGTTTGAAAGCATTTCAACCCTATGAATCCTTTTTGTAAGAAAACCATTTCGAAATAATGTTTAAAGTAGTATGTGAGATATTCTTTCATAACAACAACAACATCAATGATTTACACTCAAAGCAACCTTAAGCCATATATATCAGTTTCATGAAGAAATATGCATATCATTATAAATTCATCTTTCACAATTCATAAACTTCATCATGTGATCAAAACCTAGAAATCATGGATTATTCATGGGCTCATGTGATATCAACTTAAAACATTCAATTATCTCAATTCATGAATAAAAAGACATAAAACAATCAATTGGATCATAACCTAAAAGAACCCATGAGATTGAATAAAACTCGAACTTCAATTCGAGATTCTAACTTGTAAAATTTGAGAGTTTAGTAACCCTATAGAGGAAAAGACCTTATAGGTGAATACTAACATACCTTGATGTCAAAAGCCCACAATGAATGGTGAATTTGGAGACTTGTTCTTGAAATCCTAGACTTCTTCTTTAAGCTTTAGAGAGAGAAATTTAGGAGGATGAACTTGGTCACTTTAGGGAATTTAGGAGAAAGAGTTCAAATGGTAAATTTGGGGGTTAGAAACGTTTATATAAGGCCTAGGATATTGTCACAACCCAAGGGTACCCCCTAGATGTAACATGGCGTATAGGACCCCAAAAGACCCCATACAAGCCACTTAGCATTCATAACATAAGAAATAGAACAATAGAAGTAAAACAATAGTTCAAGTCCAATAGTTTTATAAAATAAAAGCAGAAGTCTAAAACACTTGTCTCAATAGCCATCTAAAACAATCGAATGAAAATTGGGCCTAGCACATACATCATGTCCAAAATTGGAATGTATAAGAAAGAAACTGAAAAAATAAAAATCCTTCCTCAAAGCATAAGGTCAGCAAAGCTCGGGAACCTTGTAATCAACCACTAGCCACGCAACTGAGAAACCTGACTATCGGACCCTACATTTGGGGAAATATAGGCAAGAGTATGCATTAGTACAAAATAATGTACCAAATATTATAGCTTGAATAAAACAATTAAATCATGCTAAAATAGAACATTTCATGAAATGCAATTGACCAAGATAAAACATGATAAAAAAGAGTTAGAAAACATAAGTCATAAAACATGGTCAAGGAAATCTAACATCATTTGAAACATTTGAACACATATGAGATACTTCTTGAAGTTACCTTAGTTCATTATTAATGTATGAATGAGCCTTAACCGACATTGAAACCATGTGAGCTTTAACATGAACCCCCGGTGTCCCCCACACACAGAAAGGTTGTCCTACTTGCCAAGGTAGAACCATGAATCTGAGCTAAAATTGATCCACTAGTTGATGTCTATCTAGACAATCATCCTATGAGGGCACATAGGTAAGGGATAAGGAGATTTCTACTAGAAACCCGGCCTCTACTAACGGCAGAGTTTCTATCTCAGTATCCTCTCGGTGCTAAGCATAAATCCCACAGAATAGTCATTCTTACTTGTTCTTATTATCCATGGAATGGCACGTCATCTTGCCAATCCAAGCTAAGTCACTATCCATTTTAAGGTATCATTCAAAAACCAATCCAAACTATAGTCATATTAGGATAGCTCCTTAGAGCATGCGTTAGAAAATCTTTCACCATCCATGATATTTTCATAAGAGCTTTTAAGGCCCATAGTCATTCACTTCATGCTAGTGATGCCCCTCATACAAATGGAAATAGTTTTGAAACCGTGTCCTATAATCATTGATGGCATAACAAGCTACCATTCCAATCAAGACCTAATTTAGGAAAATTGCCTGAAAAGCATTGAGGGCAAATCTAGATGTCATTCATGTCATGTGGCCAAGCTTCATACAACATACATACAATATCATATATAAGCTTTCTTGAGTCATAAACAGACTTTCATGAACATGCATTCTTTTCAATAATTCATAAGTTTCATCATAGTTTCAAATTCAATGCATGTTCAATTCATTTACATCAATTTCATAAAGAGAAGACATTCATATATTCATAAATTCATCTTTCATAGTTCAAGACCCACATTTTATCAACATAGCTTAGAAAACATGAGTTATGCATGGGTTCATGGGCTCAATTGGAGAATTCTAACTTTGTGAATTGGAGAATTTGGGAACTCCATGGAGCAAAGGATTCCATGGAACAAAGGATTCCATGGATGAAAACTACCATACCTTGATGCCAAAAGCTTGGAGCCAATGGAGGATTTAGAGGCTTGATCTTGAAACTCTAGATTTCTTCTTCTTTAACTTCAAGAGAGAGAAATATTTGAGAGGAAGAGCTTGATATTCCTTTGAAAATTTGAAAGAATGAATTGGGTTTGGGTGATTTTGGGGGTTCAAAATCACTATATAGGCTTTGGGTAGAAGGCAAAATGACGTAGTATTGAGTTAAAACAATTGGAAAAAGACCGAATAACCCCTTATTAGAAAACTGCCAAATTCCATCTACTACGTGACCGACGGATCGTCGTTTGGACTACCGTCCGTCAACTGAATCCATCTTTCATGGTCTGCCCGACAGGGCTTCACTAAAACTAGAATAATGTTTTACTCAGAGCTTGGATTTCAGCAAACTCGGTGGCTTTGGAAAGAGGATTCAACTATCTTAAATTTGATAAGTCATGGGCCACCTAATTTGTTGTGTGCTAAAATATATGACCGTTTGAAGTTGACCCAAAAGCCTTTTCTTTCCAAATAACTGTCGTTTTCAATGACGGTTGCAAACCACGGTCCGTGGCTCAAGCTGCAAACCGTCTGGTTCGTCCATCGTTGACATTAGAGACTCAATTACTGGGCAACCAATGACGGACACCTTCCTACGGGCCGTGGTCCAGTCTATGGACCATAATTCGTGGTCGTCGTTCTAAACTTCTGACTTTGAAATCTTTCTAAGTTGGGACTCAACTACGAACCCTATTTACAGCTAATTGAATGGATGACGGATGGTCTTGGTGAACCATCACAAAGTACTGAAACTTTAACATTTTGGAAAAATTGAACTGACCAATAACGACCACTACTTACGGAACGTCATCCCATCAATAGTTCGTGTTTGGTGTCGTGGTTGCTGACACCAAGTTCTGTAAAACTGGAATTTTTAGCCTTTTGGAAATCCAAGGTGTTACAGATAGAGAATAAAATGACATTTTTTTTGTTTAAACTAAATAGGAAAAGACCCAAAAGCCCCTTTAAAATTATCTATCAGAACCCATATACAATTATACTTACAACCCAAAAGTCCTTCAACGGACCAAACTAGTCAATCATAGATCAATTATTGGAACCCTAAAATATACCCACCTTATACATACCCGATGTACAGTTCGTAGTTCGTCCTACTCTATGTACATGCCATCCGTAGGTCCCAACCTTTACCCTAAAATTTCACTAAGTCTTGATCTCACCTAGTATACTTACCTACCACTTAAAAAAGGAACAAAATACCATCATGTTGAATCATCAAGAGGGGTACTGGGACTTGTTTTTAAAAAATAGGTGGAACACAATAGGGTTCAAGGACCGTAAACAGAACCACGGTCCGTCGACCTGTCTATGGTTCACACCCAGCCCAGGAATGGTGGACCACGGGACCTTTCACGGGTTGTGGACCAACACACAGGCCGTAATGGTGCTCATGGTCGTTGGACAGAACCTCTCAGGCCCTAACGTCAGACCACAGAGCCCTCCACGGGATGTGGTCTTGATGACGGGTCGTGGGAGGGTCCGTGGACCTGAGCCAGCAGACCACCAGCCCAAGTGAAGGACCACAGTTTCCTTCACAGTTTATGGTCCTCCACACGGTCCGTGGTGGGGCTCGTACATAGGACCCCCCAAAACCAATAGCTACTGCCATCAGACCACGACCCATTCGACGGGACATGGTCCTAGTGACGGTCCATTACTGTCGCCATGGTTGGTCTCACCAAACTTTAAGTCACCGGTCGTTTGGTCTTTTCCCCAATGCGATGGACAGCTAAACTACGTCGTTTTAACCCTAAACTACATAGTTTTGTTCAGTTTAAGCCTAGTAACTTAGTCATAACTTACCCTAAGCATTTCATTCACCAAAAAATCATTATATCGAAAGATTTCTCCGTGGAATTCATCACTAGGTATGTGGGATTTCACTAGTGGGTTCCTTTCACCCATTAGGTCCCTAAAATTTAGTCACATTCTTGATTCCCTTCATATTATTTAGACCTAGGGTTTCTAGAACTATAGAGAATTGTTGTGATTTAGCTGTTAGAATATTCCTAATCGGAATTTCATGTTGTTGTAACATTGTTGGTTAGTTCCTTGCATGAAATTCAGAACCCTAGGTGTGTAAATTCTTTTAGTTCATGAATTAAACTAGCTAGGACATATAAACATATATACATGCCTTAGTTTTCAAATGTTTCATTATCAGTACTTAATGTTACATTTTCAGTTAGCATGTCGGAATATTAAGCTATCATATGTTGTATTGTACACATTTCCAGTTGGGAGCAGGCTTAACATTGAGTTGGACTAGGGTCAGTCACCCTCATAGTACAAGAACTACGTGCCCCCGTAGGTTTATAAGTCCTCTCTATGGGCATCTGATTTAGTGATCATGCTACTCATGCCTTTATTCCCTTTGTAAAGTATATTGGGTCCTCCTGATGGGGAGTATACATTGGACTCCACGTTCAGCTCACTTTGTTTTATGTCGGTTATTAGTAGCTCCCACGGTCAGACTCTAGTGCATTTGATAAGGTTTCAGATATATTTCAATATTCAGTTTTAGCATGTTATGTACTTGGGCATTGCATTCAGTTTAGTTCATTTTCAATATATCTCAGTATCTTTATCATGTTCAGATTATATCATTGCTCACTATACTTTGTTCAGTTATATGTTTGTTCAGCTTTATCGTATCATGCATGCTCAGTACCTTTCAAGTACTGACACATACTCTGTGCTACATCTTTTCGTGATGTAGGTTCATGTCCACAGCATTCAGATCACATGTAGATCAGTTCCCGATCCTTATTCAACAGTATTAGTTGTGAGTCCTCATTCTTCGAGGATGATTTACATGTTCTTTTACATTCAGTCTTTCATTTTAGTTTTAATTTTTTCTAGGGTTATGATTAACTTTCAAGTGCACCTCATCCGATTCTAGGTATAAACGATCCTAAATTACTAAAAACACATAGAAAGGTTGGGGTCGAACCTACAGAGAGCGGTACGTGTTTAAATTCAAATATGAAGTACAAATGCGGTCTAATTAATTATAGGAATAGAATTGTCGAAAAAGACATGTAAACAACTCTAAGGGGATGACACGAATGTTAGATGGGGGGGTTTAATTTGCAATTATCAGTTGCAACACAGTCAAACACTAAGGAAATAATAATATAGAGAGGAATTCCCAGGATTTGATTGATTATAGGCAAATTTCACTATATGGGAAATTAAAACTGCTAATAAATAGCTAAATATCAGTGGGGAGGGTAAGCTACAAGTGAAATAGATTTCTTTTGAACAACTATCTCGAATCAAGTGATATCTTTCGAACATCAACAAGCTTAGCAAATAAGAACAACCCACACCTTAATTCATCTACTCTTTAGAGCTAGATAGGTAGAATCAAGGTTAGGATTTACACTTTCGAACGAATCCCATATCACCCCAATAAATACAATCATTAATTGAAAGCTTTGATTCTAAAACCTCTTTTTCAAGCAAAAATAGAATTCTAAGCTCGAATTGCATTTGCAACTACAATTCTTAGTTTAAAACACAAGTAACAATTAAAACCCATATTAATTAAGCATTTAAATCAGTAATTAACAATACATATAAGCTAATCCAGCCTATAATCACATGATGACACCCCAAGAATTGGGTTTTAGCCACACATCATAAAAATAGAGAAACGATTACCAAATACATTCGCCATGATCTGGGTAAAAGTTCCCAAGTCTTTACAATGACCCAAATTGAAGAAACTTAAAAACCCACTTGCAAATCCTCAAAATGAAGCTTAGAAATCCTCAAAGTCTACAATAAGAACTACAAACTAAGAGAAAACTCTAACTCTAGAATGGGAACTGCAATAAAATGGGAGAGAACTCCTCAAAATTCCTTTTAAAATACAATTTAGAGTTGCCTACATTTTGGCCTAAAAGTCCACTTGGCGGGATAATTCGCGCCTCGCTGAGTGGTTCAACAATCCGCCATTTGCTCTCTTTTGATCGCAATTTTACATTGGTCATCAGCATCCCAAGTCCTGTAACTTTGGGCGATCTAGTGTGTTGTCGCGCAACCGATCGACGATTCGCCGACTTCCCATTTCTATCGCCGACTTGTTTTTTCCCAGGGCTAACACGCAGAATCTTTAGGCGAGCTAAAGCGCCACCAAGATCTCTTTTCTTCACTTCTTCAACTTTTTAGTTCCTTTTTGTCTGGTAATGTCCTTGCATTGCTCATTAGACTCCATTGCTGCAAATCAACATTTTAAAATCAGTTTAGAGCATAAAATAGGCATTGGAAGACACTTATACTATCAAAACAAAACCCTAAATGAGTTATTATCTCGGACTAATCAACACCCCCAACTTAAAATTTTGCTTGTCCTCAAGTAAAACTCAAGATTAGTAGTTTAATAAGGATGTCTACAAATAGTACTGCATAAGACTCAACATAAATGCACACAACAAGGTTGAAACTACTCATACAATGATCAATTGTGAACTCAAAGTTTCAAATTATGACTCACCATCATCAAATATACTCAAGCTCACAATGTTTCATTCAAATGCAAGTTCAATCTCAACAAAAGAATTCAAATACCCTCACAACAAAGATGATTCCATATTCACACAAAATTTCTCAAAAATTTAAAGTATCAGAATCACATACAACTCTCACACTGACAAAGTTGAACACATGCATGACTTTAGCCATAGGTTTACCCTTATTTTCCAATCAACATTTGTTTCAGCTCACTCAAGATCACAAGGTCTTTTCAAGGTTTATAATGGGGCTGAGTGTAAAGGTATGGTCATTTAGGAATAGTGGCTTATACCTACATGAAGTATGGCCTGAACATCACTTTCCTCCTTTTCTTTAACATTTCAAACATGCTCATAATCCACCCAATTATTCAATTTCATATGAACGACTAGATACCCCATTTCTTTTCCAATTTTCACTACTTTATTTCAATACTTTTTCTCTTTTTCAGTCATTTTCTTCATTTCCGTTTTCTTTTTTTAACATGGAAGGGTTCCATCTTATTCCAAACAATTGATCAAAAGGGGGAATTATTCACACTTCTTGACTTTCCTTCCTTTTCACCACACCCCCAACTTAGGCTTTTGGCCTATGTTGGCTATTCAAACATATAAATACTTCATGAAGATTATGGGTGATTGGATAAAGGGATCAAAGTTGTTCAAGTTTCTTCCAAGAAAAGGATAGGCTCAAAAGGTGCCAAGAAAGGTTCACACAACTCACAAGGGTGGCCACAAAAGAGGTATATTGTCAAATTGGTTCACTCTTCAAAATTCTTGCCTAAGATCATTTCAATTGCTTACTTCACTTCAATCAATCGGACCAACAGGGTAAATTCTAAGTGTCATCAAATACCATGTTCAAGACGATCTCACTAAACAAGGCATTGATAAAATCATCAAACAAGATTCCACACTTTCTAGATAGCGTGTAATGTTCATCACAAGAGACTTCATTGACAAATGGCTAGTCACAAAAAGATGCTCAAAGTTAACATATTACCTATGTAACTTCGTTGACCTCATCGTTGGCGCACATTGATTTTGTTTAATTAAGAGCACTATTCTAGTTATCAGTATTGACCTTAATCGACACTCAAATTTGTACAAGAACAGCCACAATCACACACACAAGAGGTGGCAAAAGAATTAAAAAATGGTTCAAAACCATTTTCACCTCAAAACAATGGACAACAAGCTAAGAACATCTGCAATATCACAACCAAGATATATATAAAACAATAGGCTCAATATTCAAAAAGCATCATCGAAACAGAACCAATATTCACAAAATAGTCACAAGAGGTAGGTGTGGAAATACCTCACCCCACCTAACAAAATACGCAATTGTCCTCAAATGCATCTAAAACAAAAATAGTATAAAAAGTAATAAAGAGAGAGGGGAAAGGTCATCCTGCCAGGCTAAGTCTAGGGTGAAGTCTGCATATTTTTCGCTACATCTGTCTAGGCATTAGTGCTCGGGGTCTCAGCAATCTTCGCTCCACTGGAGCCCACTATCAAAACATTTATCAAAGAGGCCTGAACAACTTAATCTACCATGGCACCATCAAGGTCTGCCAAATAATCAAAGACATCATCCTCATGAACACCAAGCTGCTCCTCATTAGTCTCAGCCTCAGACTAAGCAGCAACAACATCAGCTCTAACCCTATCTCCAGTGGTAGCCATAGGCACCTCAAAACAAGTTCGAATATATGTGCTCAGGTCATTTGGAATCTCCACCATCCCAAATAGTGAGGTTAAATAACTGGACTTTTGCTGGTCCACATCTTTCCTCAACTCAATATTGTCGGCCTTGAAGGCCATCACCTCATCAGTAGCACCCTTTCCTCTCTCACATACCTCTACTCTCGTCATAAGAGCATCAATCGAACCCCTGAGAGATGGCAATGTTGCAACAATGGCTCTCTCGACCATCCCAGGAACAACGGCGTCTAACCAGGAGGCACGCACATTGATGGATTGGGCCAACTGCCCAATTTTATATAGCATCGCCTGAGTGATTAGAGGCTTAGAAGCAGAAGTACCAGTAGCATATGTAGGGGTGGGGGAGAAGTAAAAGAGCTTGGAGTCTCACAATAACGAGATACAGATGTACCTGAGGGACCACTAACCTGACTAGGCATGACTGCCTCTGCAGGTATCAAAGTAGGATCAATCTCCGGGCTGTGTCCATTGGGGCTACCCTCCTTTTGTCAACCTCATCCTGCTGGTACTCGGCCTTGATATACCGTGAGTTTACGGTATTTCTAATACATTTCACTTACAAGTTGTATGTGTCTAGGGCCTTTTAGTTTTGGTTTTTATGTGTTTTTATCGTATTTTGCAGGAAAGATATTCAGGCGCGGAAGTATAGAGACAACTGAAATAAATGCAGAAGAAAGGGCATTCATGGAGGTGATCTACGGACCGTAGGTCCATTGACGGTCCGTAGGTGATGACCGTAGATTAGCAGGCAAGGTATGTAAGACAAATCAGGGAAATCTGACCAAGTGTGGAACCACGGTGGCCATTGACGGTCCGTAGATTGATATACGGACCGTACTAATTCATCCGTAGATTGATACTGCGAGGGTTCCAGTACCTGATTTTTGAAGATTCTAAGTGTGGAGCTACGGAGGGGATTGACGGACCGTAGATCGATCTACGGTCCGTACTACTAGTCCGTCGTTAGCTTCAGAGAAGCTGATTTTTGAAAGCTGAAATATTTTCTAAGTCCTGGCTGACGGAAGGGACTTACGGATCGTAGATCCATCGACGGTCCATAAGTCAGTCTCGTGGAATGAAGACGTGTACCTGAACAAACTTTCCTTAATTTGTTTCCCTTTTAATTTAGGATTTGTTTTCTATAAATAGGGCATGTAAACCTCATTTTTAAGGGTTAGACATTATTATTCTAGTTTTACTTTGTGACTTGGGAGATTAATTGGAAAACCTAACAATTATTGATTTCTTAAGTTCGTTTTTAAGATTTTGGTTGTGCAATTCAAGTTGAATTTCTGGGTTTATTATTCTCTTTACGTAAGTTCATGATTTCTTCATCTAAAACTATGAATCGTGTTCTTGCTAATATGGGTAACTAAATCCACAACTAGGGTTGTGGGAACCATGAGCGATTAACAAAGTATGAATAGTAAATAAG
>JAJOOR010086281.1:0-21586 GCA_036250505.1 Solanum acaule | reverse complement strand
TTATTGTACTTTTTTTATTCAATTTTTCATTGTTATTGCAGCTTTTGGAGAAGTGATGAAAGCACCTAAGTGATGGAGAGATGAACAATTATTTTTTTTCTTGTAAACGTACATTTCATATGTTTGCGTAGAATAATGTTCCACTATTTTAAATGACATTGTTGATCTTTTATTATTTTTCTCTAATATATTATATTTATTACTCCATTTAAGATATTATGGTATCATTATCTATAATTTTCATGTTAAAAATAAATGCGCACATACATAAATAATGAATTACTAGTGTGTCAAATTTTTCAATTAGTTGCTATAAAAAATTTAAAGTTGTAGCTAAACATACAAAACTGCCACGCAAATGATAACATGTTTTCACATTTTTATTTTCGTGGCAAATGAAGATTTTTTTTTTGCTACAATTTATATTCTGTAACAAAAAAGTGTGAATTTTAGCTATAAGATTTTGAATTTGTAGCTCTACATATATTACTATAATTGCATGTTTTAAGAGCATAGCTAAAAAAAATTACTTTTCGTAGTAAATGAATATTCATTTTGCTTCAATGCTATATATTTCATGGCTAATTGTATCAATTCTCAGTTACAATGTGAAATGTTTGTGGCAAGTCTTAAATTTATAGCTATAAATATTTTATTTCGTAGCTAAATATGAGCATTATTGCCACGAGACTAAGCTATAGCACTAGCCATAAAATGTAAGTTTGTGTGGCAAATAATTTAATTTTTTTTGCTACAATACAACATTGTGTGGCTACAATATGAAGATAGATACAAATTTTGTTTATCATGGCACAACAATAAAATTACTTGCCATAAGTATATTTTTCGTGGCAACTTTTTATTCCAATGCTGCTACAACACATTTTTTTTATAGCAATATATATAAATCCTCGGCCACGCAACATGTAAAGTCTGTAGCTAACTATTAGCCACACTACATCTTGCTACGAATGCTACGAAAGAAAATAATGTAGCTAAAGTGTTTAGCCACGAAAAATTTCATATTTAGCTACAATGTATTTTGTAGCAATAGATGTCTTTTCTTGTAGTATAGATACACCCCTTGGGAACTAACTTTCTTGCCTTAAGGTACGAAATAAAATGACCCTTAGGCACTACTGAACTACTTTTCCACTCTAAGACTAGCTCATTAGGAATTCGGAACTTAACAATTCGAGTTCTACAATCAATGGAAGCATAACAGGCAAGAAGCCAGTCCATACCTAGAATGACATCGAAATCTACCATGTCTAACTCAATTAAATCAGCCATGGTGTCTTTGTGATTGATGGAAATGACACAATCACGATATACTCGCTCAGCTAGAATAGACTCCCCAACAGGTGTAGAAACACAAAAGGGTTCATAGAGTTTCTCAGGAAGAACATCAAAACTATTTGCAACATAAGGGGTTACAAAAGATAAACTTAATCCTGAGTCTAGCAAAGCATAAACATCAAAAGCAAAGACTTTGATCATACCAGTGACAACATCTGGAGAGTTCCCTTGCTCTTGGTGACTAGTGATTGCGTAGAGATGGTTTACTCCTCCGCCAGTACCGGAAGTAGCTCCTCTAGGTGCATCCCTGTCTGGTGGAGCAACTGATGAAGATTGGGATCTATTGCCCTGATTTCCACTACCTTGCTTATTCTTTGGGCACTCTTTCATGAAGTGACCCTCTTGTCCATTCTTGAAGCAATACCACACCTAACACATGTAGGAGCCCAGTTACCTTCTTGTGCCACACTACCCTGAGACTGTACATGTCTAGCTCTAAAGTTCTGTAAATTCTGACTATTTACTCACTTTTGTATCTGGGTGTAGGTGTACTAGCAGATGATGGAGCGTGTCTTTTTTGCTTCTGCTGAAAGGATGAACGGTTCACATTGCCTTTCTGCTGCCCGGACTCATTCCCTGTCTTAGCCTTCTTGTTTCTGAATTTCTCCCTATCCCTTAGTTTCTCTTCCTCAACTTGCTGCACATAGACCATCAACCTTAATATGTCCATGTCCCCAATTAACATAGCTGCCCTGCCCTCTTTGCTTGATAGACGGGACAATCCAGCAACATACAAAATCATTCTACTTCTCATGTCCGCAACCATCTCCGGAGCATAACGGGATAGTTGGGTGAACTTCAACCCATACTCATGAACACTCAAAGAATCCTGCTTAAGTGTGAGGAATTCTCATACCTTAGCCTCTTTTAGTTCCCGTGGAAAGAAACGCCACAAGAAAGCCTCCTCAAAACATGCCCAACTCGTAGGTGGTGCATCATCAGCTCTAGCCCTTTTCCACTGGTCAAACCAAGTCCTAGCAACATTCTTCAGTAAATATGCAGCCAGTTCAACTCACACGGTATCGACAACATGCATAACATTAAATACCTTCTTCAGCTCTTCCATAAAGTTCTCTGGATCCTCAGTAGTGCTCGAACCAGTGAAGCTTGGAGGATTCATCCTCAAGAACTTTTGGATCCTCGAAGTATCAATCACTTCCTATCTAGCTCTTCTCTGTTGCCCAACCTGATTAGTCACAGCTTGGCTCAACATCCGGATAGCCTCACAAAACTCAGCATTGGTAACCTCTCCTTGGGGTTGCACCTCAGGTGCATTGGGTACCCCTTGCTCTTCAATATTAGTCTAGCAGGACGACCTCTGACAACTCTTCATGGATGCATGATTATCTGAAAACACGCCTAAGCACGAATTAGAATGAAACTTTTTAGAGATTAAACTCTAACGCATGAAATGAGTATGAAAGAAGTGAGAATATTTCCTAAGTGTCGCAGCCTCCTAATTATTGATGTGGCGCGCTTCACACCGATAACTAGGAATCTACTGACACGGCTTCATAGACTCCCTAGACTCTTGAACTCTTGGCTCTGATACCAAGTTTGTCACACCCCGAGCCTACACCCCGGACGTGACTCGCACTCGAGAACCATTGCTGGCCCCGAGCGAACCTTGGCCTGACTTACTTACTCAGCGGAAGACTCTATGCATATTTATAATGATCAATCGCAATGTACTCACTTGAATAATAAAATACTGATAATTCTTAAAAAGTCAAACATTCAACTTGGCCAAAATGGCAACTCAAGCCTTACATATGAAATGATAATGTAAAGACAACTGAACTACTAACTATCTATGAAGCCTCTAAAACAAAGAGGGATGTCGGGACAGGACCCCCGATCATCCTAACAGCTGAAAACTAGAAAGCAAATGATAAAAGAGTCCTTCAGAATGCAAGGAGGCTCACCAACTGACTCTGAGTGCTAAACCTGATCAACGAGGCGCTGGATGCTGATCCTGGTTACCTGCATCTGCATCATAAGACGATGTAGGCCAACTGTCATCAGTACATTGAATGTACGAGTATGCGAGTTGGAATGCTAAACACAACTTAAGATTGAAAAGGATCTGAATGGAACATTAACCTTGGCTTTACTCAACTCTTGAATAACTTAACTCAATATAAAGTAATAAATCACATGCAATGTATAGAAAGCTTGTAAAAAATAGTGGAAAACAACTTAGTTCGTTAAAGAAAAAGCAATAACAAATTCAACTTACTCATATAATAAGGTAATATAGTTTATGCGGGAGATTCTCTAACCGACAAGCACCACTATGAGCCTAAGTGTTGATACAACGTCTTGCCTACGCTGCCAGAACTGTCCTATACTTTGCCGTCATATAGAACACCTTAACTAAATGGATCTACTAGTGTATGCTAAAAACATCTCAATGAGTCATCTAAAAAGTATGATCCTTTACTACCCATGCTGGCTACATGGTTTATGGTGACTTGAGTTAATATGAACTCGCATCCCCATATCTGTGTTCAATACTACTCCCAAAATATACTTAGCTCATATGATTTAAATCAAAACTTCTTTATTTGTTTGTGATAATTACTCAAAACTTTAGCTTAAAAGCTTTCTTGGAAATCGGTGTTTCCCTTTCTTGTTCAAATGTGAAAAAATTCTAAACTCTTCGGAATACTTAGTTCCCTTATAACTTTTGGAGAAATGAACTCAACGCTTTACTCTTTACTCAACTTGAAACTTAAGTCTTAAAACAAAGTTAAAATGTTTGTGAAAGACTTTTGAAAACTTTATAAACTTCTCTTGACTTGCTTCTTAACTTCTAGACTTGACTTTGATCCTAAATTTCCTTGAATTGGATTATGGATTCAAGGTTCATGATGTCATATTTATGGATTATTTCATGATGTTTAGATGTAACTTAGAGTGTTAGAATCAACTAGAAAACATAGGTACATTACTAAGGAACAAGTACGAAAAGGTGGAGAAGAAATGGGAAGAGCTGGAGTCCCTGGCGCTCTGAGAGGCGTGGGGCGCCAGCCCTTGAAGTTCAGAACCAGACCTGGGGCGCACTGGCTGGCGCGGCGCCCCAAGGGTGAAATTTCAGAAGAAATTTTGGGGGGTGTTGGTTGGCACGACTCCCACCCCTTTTCCTAGGTGTTCTACGACTTTTCTTGCTCGTTTTTCAACTCTAAACCCTCTAAACTTCAATGGTTCCTTCCCCAAACACTTAGAATCATTTATACCCTCAATTTATGATCGATTCAAACCGAAATTACACCCGAAAACATGAATCATATCGCAAGAAACTTCAACAACACAACCCACAAGAAATTAAAATGAAACTTTCAACAATGTTCATCAAGAACTCAATTTCTAAACTTTCAAAGACTTAAATTCGCTTAATTGAATCATGGTTGACACGTGGGTGAACTAACCCAATTCTATGTGATCTCACATACCTAGTAGGGATCACCCTTTGATGAAATCCACAGGCTAAATTCGACGATCTTGACGAATCTTGATTTCTCTTCTCCCTTCTCCTCTTTTCTCTTTTCTCCAAGCCCTAGCGTGAAACTTCAAATTTTCTAAACTGACTAAAATCTGATTTTACCCCAATTAACTCCTAAAAACAAATTAGAATAATTAGGTAAGGAAAAGACTAAATTACCCTTCCAAAATTCGGATTAGACTTTCCTTAATCAAACATCCAAACTTCCAAAGGGGATAACTCACTCATACGAACTAGGAATCGCGTCAACTCAGTGGCATTGGAAATATTATTCCAAGAGATTTCCAACCATATCTGGAAATACACCTAACTTATCCTGAGCTAGTAGTTATGGCCTTTTGAAGTTGACCAAAAACTCAACCAACACACTTCACAATTTTCCAGACTTTCATGTACTTTCCAAAAATGATTCTTTCCCCAACTTTTAACTCTTTCCTAATTATTTTAATTTGCGAGATGTAACAGGTTAATTGGTATCTATTGTAGCAATTGGGTTCCGCCGTTATAGAAAAGCCAACGGGGAAAAATTTGGACCGAAAAACTTTTTAGTAGTAACTTAGAATTTCCCAACCTTGTCCAGATTTGGACGAAATCAGAGTCATTAAGGTGTAGGGAAATCTGATAGCAATCGGGTGACTTATTTATGAATTTGATTACATGAGTAGTTAGATAAGTCGTTAAGGAATCTGTACGACTTTACGGAATTGAATTCTAGTGAGTAGAACTCCCGAAATCGATCTTAGCGTGAATGGCATTTTCTGAGCGTCGTTGGTTAAAGGTGTGTTGTAAAATGGGGGTCTTGGAATTATTAAAATAGCTCACTATTTCGTGCAAGCCACTTTGGCGGTGGTTTTGGTCGCTGTGGTGGGGCCGCTGTAGTGGGGTGAGAGCCGCTGTGGTGGGCCAGATGAGACTTAAGGTCGTAAATAAACCCTAAAAATGTTTTATTCTGCAATTTTTGACTTTGAGAGCTAGGAGACGACCCCATACGAGTTCTTGACCGTTTTCACCATTCTTGAGGCTAAAGGTAAGATTTTAACTCTCTGAATCCATTTTGGGATCCATAGAAGGTAATATAATGGGTAATTATCGATAGGAGAGTGTTTTGAATTGGAAAGCATGGTGGAAAAAGCCCTATTTTGGATACTTGGGATCATGGGTATGATCTAGGGTTGTTAGAATTATTAGTAATCCGGGTAATTAGAGATTGTTTATTGATTCCCATGTTATTATGATTGTTTGTAGACCAAGAACAAGTGGAACGAATCCGGAAAGGGAAGGATAATATTTCTTAGGGTTTCAAGCTTGTTTCGGGGTTGCTGATGGTTGTGATTCTATGATTATGTGATGTATGTTTGTTCTTGCTTCATTATGATACATGTATGTATAGGAATGTTGCATTATTGATCAGACTTCTTGTAAATGAGATAGATGAATGATGATTGCCATGAAATCATGACTTAAATGTATGATCTTGAGAATATACTTGTGATTGTGATTGTGGTTTGTTGAATGGATTGGTTGTCACAAATAAAATTAATTAGTACATTAATTATAGAAGAAAACTCACTTTCCCTTATCAATGCCCATTCCATACAAATTGAATAGCCACAAAGAAGATTAGAGAATGTAACCTTTTTTATAATTAAAATGATTTAATGTGAGCTATGAATATATTAATTAAGAGTAGAAGTTACGAAGATGAAGAGATATAAATTATGGAAAAAAATGAGCAAAAAATGCAAAATAAATGAGATGGATTTTGGTCTTATAATATATTACATAAATAATTATTATTTTTAAAAATTAAACACCACATAAGTTGAGGAAAGATAAGAGGAGACTTTTCAGATATTTAGAAACAGTTAAAGAAACGGTGATGTGTAATTAATGTATATAGCAAATAAATTAAATTAAATTAATCAATAAGAAAGAGGAAACATTAGAATGAATGAAGGAAAAAATTAAAAAAAAAAATGAAAAAAGAAGATAAATACCATTCCTGGCATATGAAGCATGCCACATCTACATCTAGCTTTATATTATATATAGATTGGGAACCTTTAGCCCAGTGATGTGGCGCTTTCCAAGGCCATGAAACATATTTATCTTTCTTCTCATGTTTTTTCCTTTCCATCTTTTTTATATATTTATTTTAATTATTCTAAAACGTTGAAGAGTCATCATTTTGTGTAACTTCTGACAACCTTTTAAATTCCAAACTATATGCAACAGTTCCAACTTAACTACCATATTTTGTTGATGGTTTGTCTAAATTGTTGCCTTATCAAAATCTCTTTTGTTTAAACTCAAAATTGCCAAAAATTTACGCATGAGTTTTTAGAAAGATCAAACTTCTTTAAAAGAGAAAACACCCAGTTCACAACAACAAAGTTGAATTGCTGAAATAATTTTTTAATATCATCCAATATATTGGTAAGTGTTTCATCATTTCCTAAATTACATAATGTTGGTTTTTCAACTTATGGTCAATCCATATCTCTACATTTTTGTTATTCTTACATTTTCATTTGTCAATGAATATATCTCTAAGTTTGTGAACATGTAATTACATGAAGACCAAACAATTATGATGGATGAAGAGTATGGACTCTTTGCAAGATAGAATTACTATTTGATTTTTAAAGAGTAAGGGTCTCCATGAAACACACTAAATGTAAATGAAATTAGGGGTAGCTTTCACTTTAATCAAGTGAATAGTGATGAAAATTATACAAATATTTGTATTATTAATGCAATTTAAATATGTTGGTGAAAATACAATTATAATTGAAAAATAAAATGAAGAAAATAAAATAGTTTCAGGTTGACGCGCAAACTGCTTGAGTGGTTCCTCTAGAATACAACAACCTAATCATAATATATAACTCAACAAACTCTGGGCAAGACATGTGTCACGGACTTAGAGTCTCACTAAAGATCCGTGCGACACTTGACAACTTACTCACTAATATTTCGAGATATTGTAAGCTCAAGTAAGCCCTTTGAAACTAAGATCACGAAGAGAATGAAAATAAAGACTTAGAAAGCTTTGGAAGAAGGCTTTGTATTGCTTGATGAATGCTTACACGTTGTTGGATGAATTTGCAAATGAGAGGCCCTCTATTTATACTTGTAACGACCTGTTTCCGTTGTTACGGAAAAGCAAATGGAGAAGGAATTTGAGCCAGAAAATTTCTGAGTAGTAACTTGGAAATTTCTCGCCTAGGCCAGATTTGGATGAAATCTAAGTCAGGTGAGGTTTAGGGAAATACGGTAAGTTATGGGGGATATAATTATGGGTTTGATCACGTGAGTGGATAGCCAAGATGTTAAGGAGCCTGTACTGCTTTAAAGAATAGAATTCGGGCAAGTAGAGCTCTAGAAACTGATCTTGGCATGAAAGGGTAATTTAAGAACGTCAAGGTTTGAAGGTGTGTTGCGAAATGTGAGCTTGGAACTCAAATTCTGAGTTTCTATCTCCGTGCAAACTATCGGGGCGTGGTTAATTCTGCCAGGGCGTGGCCGCTGTGGCAGGATGGGGCCTGTTGTGGCGGGCCAGTCGTGACTTAAACTGGGAAAAAACCCCAAAAACGTTATTTTTTGCAAAACCTCATTCTTAAGAGCTAAGGGACGACCTAGGGCAGTTTCTCATCAAATTCCCACAAATTCTCGTCAAAGGTAAGTTAATTACTCCCCTAATCCGTATTTCAATTCTTAGAACTTAGAATCCTTGTTAATTATCATTGGGGGAGTGTTTTGGACTGAAGTTAATGGTGGGAAAAGCCCTAGTTGAGCATTAGGATCATGAGTTTGGCCTTTGGGTTTATATTTTGTTATAATCCGAGTAAATTAGGCCTTGTTTATTGATCCTTGCATTAATTACTTCTTTTAGACCAAGAACGAGCTGAAATACTCCAGAAAGGGAAGGCTCAAGTGTCTTAGGAGTATTCAGGCTTGGCTTCAAGGTAGGTGATAATTTGACTTCCTACTGTGTTATATATGCTTGTTAATTGCTCCATTGTATGCATACATGTATGTGTATAGGGAAACATGAATCGAATCTAATTAAATGATTATTTATGAACAATTACATGCCATGAACCTGTTACTTGACTGTGTGACTCTGTGCAATGTTCTTTATGGGTGTGATTGTGACTGTGGTTGTGCTGACTGGACCGGGTGTCACGTTCCAACACATATATTGGACTGGGTGTCACGTTCTGACATATATATTGGAACAAGTGTCACCTTCTAACACACATATATTGGATCGGGTGTCACGTTCCGGCACACTAACAGTTTGGGTGTGGGTTCCATGAGAGGACCATTTGTGATTGTTACATTCATATCTATCTGTCATTGATATTGAAAAATTGAATATTGCTCCTAAAATGATAATTGAATTATGCATCCTATGTGTGTTTACTATGTTGTAATTACTTGCGTATATTTCGCTTACCGGAGTAGCCATATAATCCTACCAGTACACCGTGGTTTCGTGTACTGATACTACACTTACTCTTTCTTTGTTGAGTACAAGGCATCTTCAGGTGGCTACTGAGAGACCTCAACTAGGAGATCATTGACCGTGACCAGATTCGAGGGTGAACTAGTTCTTTCAGGCTGCCATGGATCCATCATTAGTTTAGTCCATTCTTTTTGGACTCAGACTATGTACTCAGACTTTACTTATGTTTAGTTTTCAGGGTTGCACCCCCTTTTCTTAGACTTGTTGATTAGTAAAGTTTTGGTACAATGACTTTTAGGTCTAGGGGTTGAATTCCGCGAGGTTTATGCTTTGGTTTTTTTGTTAAACCTTCTAAGTTTAATAGAACTCAGTACTTAATTCATCATTTAAATCTGCTTCCATATCTTTAAATGGTTTAGTTTCTTTAAGTTTCTTAGTCGGGTTGTGGTTCTCCCACCGGAGGGTTAGTGTGGGTGCCAATCACGGCGGTCTGAGTCGTGGCAAAGTTGGTATCAGAGCCCTAGGTTCATTGATCTCATTGTACCAAAACTAGTCTAGTAGAGTCTTACGGAATAGTACGGAGATATTTTTACGTTTCTTCAAGAGGCTACATGACTTTAGGAAATATCTCTGTGTTCTTCTCCTTTCGTGCTATGACTTAATTCCAATTGGTATTAGGTGATCCAAATTGATATCTACTCTCCTTCAGTCTTCTGTCTGACGAATGGTAGCACCCGCTAGGGGTGAAACCCCAGTTGAGAATGTTCCCAGGGAAGAGGCTCCTCCTGTACCCCAAGAAGAGGTGGAAGAGAATGTGGAGATCAAAGTCAAGGAGGATGTTGGACCAGAGGAGGACGCACAGGATGAGACTACATGTCTTCCTCCCTTAGACCTTGTGATAACTCAGCAGAACATGACTTTTCTGAGTGGGTTGGTCGGCTCTGCAGTCCTTTCCACAGTGCAAGCTGCTCAACCTCCAGTCAACCACCCCATTGCTGCTACTGTTCCCAAGGTGGATAGAGCATTGGGCACTGATGCCTTCTTCCATTTCTTATTGGGTTCTGTGATGACTGGTACTGAGAATCTGATGTTGACTAAGTTTCTGAAGCTGAAGCCACCTGTGTTCCATGGTTTTGAGAGTGAGGATGCCTATGAGTTCATTCTGGATTGCTATGAGAGGCTGCACAAGTTAGGCATTGTACACCAGCATGGGGTAGAGTTCGTGACCTTCTAGCTTGAAGGTGATGCTAAGCAGTGATGGAGGGCCTATGTGGAATGCAGATCGCCAGTCTTACCGCCACTCACTTGGATGTAGTTCCATGCTTTGTTTCTGGAGAAGTATGTGCCCCGCACTTTGAGGGATCGCAAGAAGGATGAGTTCATTGCCTTAGAGCAGGGTGGTATGACTGTAGCTGCTTATGAGGCTAAGTTCCACACCTTTTGCAGATATGCTACACAGTTGGTGACTATAGAGGAGGATAGGAATTGTCTATTCGTTAAGGGTTTGAACCCCGCGTTACAGGTATTTTCTGTTCAGTTTGCCTTGGGATTTGATGCGGTTTGTGATGTGCTTGATGCCCCCATCTATGTTTCTACCCCAGTTGGAGAGTCTGTCATAGTCACCCATGTCTATCGTGCTTGTTATGTCATGTGTATGGGTTTTCAGACTTGGGCTGATATGGTTATTCTGGATATGGCTGACTTTGATATAATTTTAGGCATGACTTGGTTGTCCCTCTATTATGCTGTGCTTAATTGTAATGCTAAGTCTGTGACTCTAGAGATCCCGGGTAGGGAAAAGTTAGAGTGGGAAAGGGTGTATAAGCCTAAGCCAGCTAAGGTCATATCTTTCGTTCGGGCTAGAAAACTAGTGGGACAGGGGTGTTTGGCATATTTAGCTCATATTCGGGATGTTGATGCTGAGTCTCCCTCTATTGAGTCTATTCATGTAGTGTCTGAATTCAAGAAAGTGTTTGCTACCAATTTGCCTGGTATGCTTCTGGATAGGGATATAGATTTTTGCATTGACTTGGTGCCGGGCACTCTCCCCCATCTCCATTCCTCCATATCACATGGCTCCGACAGAATTGAGAGAGCTTAAAGCTCAAATCCAGGAGCGTCTTGATAAAGTTTCATCCGTACTAGTTCTTCCCCGTGGTGTGCTCCTATCTTGTTTATTAAAAAGAAAGATGGTAGTATGAGGATGTGCATATACTATCGACAGTTGAATAGGGTCACCATCCGTAATAAGTATCCGTTGCCTCAGATATATGATCTCTTTGACCAGTTGCAGGGTGCATTAGTTTTCTCTAAATTTGACCTAAGGTCTAGTTACCATCTGTTAAAGATTAGGCCCGAAGATGTACCCAAAACGACATTCAGGACCCGCTATGGGCACTATGAGTTCTTAGTGATGTCGTTTGGGTTGACCAATGCGCCTGCAGCCTTCATGAGTTTGATGAATGGTGTGTTCAAACCATTCCTGGATTCTTTTGTTATCGTCTCTATTGATTACATTTTGGTTTATTCGAAGAGTAAGGAACAGCATGCCGACCATCTTCGTACTGTTTGGTTGTCCTAGGAAAACAAAAGTTGTATGCAAAATTTTCCAAGTGCGAGTTCTGGTTGGTTTTAGTTGCCTTTTTGGGGCATGTTGTTTCAAAGGAAGGGGTAATGGTAGATTCCCAAAAGATCAAAGCAGTCAAGAACTGGGTTTGGCCTAGCTCTGTTACTGAAGTTAGGAGTTTCGTGGGGCTCGCTAGCTACTACTGACGGTTTGTGAATTTTTTTTGCTTCTATCGCCACACATTTAACCAGATAAGGTAGACCCAGAATGAAGTGCTTTTCGAGTGGATTGACAAATGTGAAGAGAGCTTCCAAAAGTTTAAGACTCTTCTGACCACAACACCAATTTTGACACTGTCGGTGGAAGGTAAAGATTTCATTGTTTATTGTGATGCTTCACATTCTGGCTTGGGTGGTGCTGTGTTGATGTAGGAAAGAAATGTCATAGCTTATTCATTACGATAGCCGAAGGTGAATGAGAGAAACTACCCGATGCATTACTCAGAGTTGCAATGGTAGTGTTTGCTCTGAAGATCTGGTGGCATTACCTTTAGGGTGTCAAGTGTGAGGTGTTTACTGATCATCGTAGTCTACAACATGTATTCATCCAGAAGGACCTTAATCTGAGACAGCGAAGATGAATGGAGTTACTCAAGGATTATGATGTTACCATCCAGTATCATCCGGGAAAGGCTAATGTTGTGGCAGATGCATTAAGCTGGAAGACAGTGAGTATGGGTAGTCTAGCTTGCTTGGGTGTGTCCAAGCGACCTTTGGCCAAGGATTTTCAGACCTTGGAGTCTAAGTTCATGTAGTTGGGCATCTCAGAGAAAAGTGGGGTATTATCCAGCATTGAGGTTTAACCCACATTCATTGAGGAGATCAAGGCCAAGCAGTTTGAGGATGAGAGTTTGAATGAGCTTAGAAAGAAGACAGTGTATGGCAAGGAACAAGATAAGGCTCTTGATGCGGGTGGTGTGCTTAGTTTTAGGGGAATAATTTGTGTTCCCCAAGTGGATGACTTGATTCAGAAGATGCTGACAGAATCATATGGTTCACGGTATTTGATTCATCCAGGTGTGACCAAGATGTACGAAGATGTGAAACGACTTTATTGGTGGCCTGGCATGAAGAAAGACATAGTTGAGTTTGTGGCTAAGTGCCAAAAATGTCAGCATGTAAAGAATGAGCATCAAAGGCGTGCAGGTTTGCTTCATCGAATTCCAATCCCTAAATGGAAGTGGGAAATGATAGGTATGGATTTCGTGGTTGGTCTTCCCAAGACCTTGGGGAAGTTTGACTCCATTTGGGTGGTGGTTGACAGATTGACTAAGTCAGCCCACTTCATTCCAGTCAGACTAGACTATAATGATCAACAGTTGGCTAAGGTTTGTGTGACGGAGATAGTGAGTCTGCATGGGGTGCCCCTTTCTATCATCTCGGACCGTGGTACACAGTTCACATCCAAGTTTAGGGGAAAATTGCATGATGAGTTGGGCACTCAACTCACTTTTAGCACAGCCTTCCATCTATAGACAGACGGGCAGCCAGAGAGAACTATTCAAGTGTTAGAGGACATGTTGAGGGCATGTGTGATTGACTTTGGAGGGAATTGGGATAAGTTCCTACCTTTGTATGAGTTCTCCTATAATAAAAGTTATCACTCCAGCATTGGCATGGCACCGTTTGAGGCACTTTATGGGAGGGGATGTAGATCACCCATAGGGTGGTTTAAGGGGGGAGATGTGAAACCTTTGGGGATTGATTTGGGGAAAGATGCTCAGGATAAGGTGAGAAACATCCAAGCTAAGCTTGAAGAAACCCAGAGTCGACAGAAAAAGTAACATTTCATAGGGACATGACATTTTAGACTGGTGAACAAGTCCTACTAAAAGTGTCACCCATAAAGGGGGTGATGAGATTCAACAAAACGGGCAAGCTTAGTCCTCCATACATTGGGCCATTTGAGATTCTTGACCGTGTAGGGCAACTGGATTATAGGTTTGCTTTACCACCTAGCCTATCTAGAGTCCATCCAGTGTTCTATGTGTCCATGTTGAAGAAGTATCATGGGGATAGAGATTACATCATAAAGGGAGATTCAGTTTTGTTAGACAAAGACCTTCAATATGAGGAGGAATCAGTTGCAAATCCTTATCGCGATGTCCTGAAGCAGAGGACCAAGGAGATAAAGTCCATGAAAGGTCAATGGAAGCATCGTCTGGTTGAAGAAGCTACTTGGGAAACCGAGAAGGACATGCGAGACAAGTATCCCTAGTTGTTCGACGATTCAGGTACTACTCTACTCTTGCCTTAGGCAGTTCTCTTAGTTTACCACTCGGGGAAGAGTGATGGATAAATTGGTATCTATTTTAATAACCTATTCCCGCCGTTATGCAAAAGCCAGTGGGGAAGGAATTTGGGCCAGAAAACTTCTAAGTAGTAACTTGGAAATTTCTCGCCTAGGCCAAACTTGGACGAAATCTGAGTCAAGACGTTAAGGAGCCTGTACGGCTTTACGGAATCAAATTTGGGCTAGTTGAACTCCCGAAACTGATCTTGGCGTGAAAGGGTAGTTTTATAACGTCAAGGTTTGAAGGTGTTTTGCGAAATAGGAGCTTGGAACTTAAATTTCAAGTTTATGTCTCTGTGCAAGCCGCCTGGGCGGGGTTAATTCCGCCAGGGCGGGGTTGCTCTGTCAGGATGGGTCCCGCTGTGGCGGGCTAGTCGCGACTTAAATTAGGAAAAAACCGTAAAAATGTTATTTTCTGCAAAATCTCATTCTTAAGAGCTGAGGAACAACCTAGGGCAGTTTCTCATACTTTTCCCATGAATTCTTGCACCAAAGGAAAGTTAATTACTCCCCTAATCCATATTTCGATTCTTAGAACTTAGAATCCTTGTTAATTATCGTTACGGAAGGGTTTTGGCCTGAAGTTAATGATGGGAAAAGCCCTAGTTGAGCATTAGGATCATGGGTTTGGCCTTGGGTTGATATTTTGTTATAATCTGGTTAAATTAGTCCTTGTTTATTGATCCTTGCATTAATTACTTATTCTAGACCAAGAACAAGATGAAAGACTCCAGAAAGGGAAGGCTCAAGTGTCTTAGGAGTATTCAGGCTGGTTTTGAGGTAGGTGATGGTTTGATTTCCCGTTGTGTTATATATGCCTGTTAATTGCTCCATTGTATGTATGCATGTATGTGAATAGGGAAACATGAATCGAATCTAATGAAATTATTATGTATGAATAATTACATGTCATGAACTTGCTACTTGACTGTGTGACTATGTGCACTGTTCATTATGGGTGTGATTGTGACTGTGGTTGTGCTAATTGGACTGGGTGTCACGTTCCGATACATAAATTGGACCGGGTGTCACATACAAACACATATATTGGACCGGGTGTCACATTTTGACACACATATATTAGATCGAGTGTCACGTTCCGACACATTAACAATTTGGATGTAGGTTCCATGAGAGGACCATTTGTGATTGTTACATTCATATCTACCTGTCATTGATATTGGGAAATTGAATATTGCTCCTAAAATGATAATTGAATTATGCATCCTGTATATGTGTGTTTACTGTGTTGTAATTACTTGCGTATATTATGCTTACCGGAGTAGCCGCGTGATCCTACCAGTACACCGTGGTTTCGTGTACTGATACTGCTCTTGCTTTTCTTTGTTCAATACAAGGCATCTTCAGGTGGCTACTGACAAACCTGAGATAAGAGATCATTGACCGAGATCGGATTAGAGGGTGAACTAGTTCTTTCAAGCTGCCATGGATCCATCATTAGTTTAGTCCATTCTTTTCGGACTCAGACTATATATTAAGACTTTACTTATGTTTAGTTTCCGGGGTTACACCCCCTTTTCTTAGACTTGTTGATTAGTACAGTTTTGGTATAATGAATTTTAGGTCTAGGGGTGAATTCCGCGAGGTTTATGCTTGGTTGTTTTTGTTAAACCTTTTGAGTTTATGGGAACTCAGTACTTAATTCATCATTTAAATCTGCTTCTGTATCTTTAAATGGTTTATTTTCTTTAAGTTGCTTAGTCGGGTTGTGGTAGTGGTTCTCCCACCAGAGGGTTAGTGTGGGTGCCAATCACGGTGGTCTGGGTCGTGACAATATTACTCTCTAGGGGCCTAAGTGTAAATAATAATTGCTTTACAAGACCCTACAGTATTTACACATTAGTTCTAATCTAGAATTCTCTACAAGTTCTAGGGAATTCTAAAGTCTTCTTGAAAGTATCTAGGGAGTTCTAGAGTGTTCTACTAACCTCTCCACAAGTCTAGATTCTTCTCCCTTATTCGGATGCCGAATTTGAACAGTGAAGTGGCGGGACAGGATACGCTCCTCCACTTGTTGATGCGACGCATCGTTGTTGTTGTAAGAACTCTCGAATTTGGTCCTTAAATTGCCAAAAGTCTTCATATCTCTCCCATGTGGCCTCCTTCGGAGTTTGTCTCTTCCAATGAACAAGGAACATGACACTAGATTGCTGGCCTCGCTTCCTTCTTGCTTGATAGTTTATGATTCACTCGATTTCTCGGTCATGCGAGACAGTGACAATTATGAGTGCCCGTCTTGATTGGTTCCGACTGGGATCCTCCTTGTCCTCATGGTATGTCTTGAGGACGCTTGCATGAAAAACCGGATGAATCTTGAAGTATGGAGGCAACTCCACATTATAAGAGATCTTGCCTGCTTTGGCAATGATCTTAAACGGGTCCTCATATTTTTGCACTAAGTTCTGATGTACTCCCCTTAGTTCTTTAAATTGTCTTGGGGTTAAACTTCATTAAGACCATGTCCCCAACTTGGTAATTTGTGGGGTATCGCTTGTGGTTAGCAAATTTCTTCATCTTTTAGGCTGCCTTGTCCAAGTAGGACTTGGCAGTGTCGAGCTGTTGCTCCCATCCCTTGGAAAGATGGTAGGTTCCCAAACTCTTTCCATGAAAAGAAACCGGTAGAAAGTGCGGAGTTTGGGGTTGTTGGCCAGTTTCCAACTCAGATGGTGTGCGCCCAGTGGACTCGCTCCATTGCAGATTGGAAGAAAATTGTGCCATATCAAGGAGCCTAGCCTAGTACTTCTGATGCACACTTACATAATGCCTAAGATAACACTCCAATAAGGCGTTAACCCGCTCCGTCTAGCCGTCTATTTGTGGGTGGAAACTAGTGGAGAACTGTAATTCCGTGCCAAGTATGTCGAACAATTCTCTCCAAAAGTTCCCAGTGAAGCGGGCATCTCGATCACTGATAATATGCCTCGACAACCCCCAATACTTCACAACGTTCTTGAAGAACAATTGAGCAACCTCCTTTGTGGTGCTACCGACTGTGGAGGGCATGAAGGTAGCATACTTCGAGAATCTATCCACCACGACCATGATTGTTCCATACCTGTCGGACTTCGGTAAGGAAGTGATGAAGTGCATGGTCACACTGTCCCATGGGCGTTCTACCACATGTAGTAGTTCCAGTAGCCCTCCCGATTGCCTTTGCTCCACCTTGTCTTGTTGGCACACAAGACAAGTCTACACATAGCACTCGATGTCATCCCGTATGGGTGGCCAGTAATAGACTACTTCAATCAACACCATCATACTTCGCTTCCCCGAATGCCCAACCCACAGCGTGTCGTGGCTCTCCTTAATGATTTACCGCCTGATAGACTCAAACTTGGGTACATCGACACTCTGTCCGACAGTAAGAAAAAAGACATCTTCCACCCAAAAGCGCCTTGTGTTGCCTTGGTAAGCCAACTCCATAAACTTCTTGGCCTCCATATTATGTTGCATGCGATCTTTGATAGAATCTTGTATGTCACAATGAGCATTAGTGATGGTAGCAAGATCGGCCTTCCCACTCAGTGCGTCAGCCACCGCATTGCTCTTTCCCTACTTGTACTCCAAGACACAGTCGAACTCAGCTAGAAAGCCCTACCACCTAGCTTGCTTCTGAGCGATCTTCTTTTGTGACTGGAAGTAGCTAGTGGCCACGTTTTCCATCTTGACCACAAACTTGGAGCGTAGTAAGTAGTGTCTCCACATCCGTAGGCAATGTACAAAGGCCATCATCTCTTTCTTTTGCACCATATAGCGTCGTTCGGTCTCATTTAGTTTGTGGCTCTCAAACGCTATTGGGTGCCTATCTTGCATTAAGACTCCCCCAATGGTGAAATATGAAGCATCAGTATGTACCTCCAAGGTCTTTGAGAAGTCGGGTAGCGCCAAGACCGACTTTTCTGTCATGGCGGCCTTGAGACTTTCAAACGTCCTCTGGCCCTCCTCGCTCCAAATCCACAACTTATTCTTCTTCAACAACTCAGTCAGTGGAGCGGCCTTAGCGGAGTAGTAACTTATGAACCTGCGATGGTAGTTCGCAAGTCCACAGAATGATCTTATCTCGATCACCTTTGTAGGCGCCTCCTACTCTTGGATCACCAGGATCTTAGCCTCGTCCATCCGTAGCTCACCTTGGCTGATTATATGCCCTAAGAAGTGTACCTTGTGCTGGGTGAACTCACATTCCTCCCGCTTGATGTAGATTTGGTTCTCCCTTAAGACTTGGAAAACCTTCTTCAAGTGCTCCACGTGCTCCTCAAAAGTGTTACTATAGATGACAATGTCATCCAAGTATACTACCACGAACTGGTCAAAGTAGGGATGAAAAAAATTGTTCATCAATGTGCAAAAGGTGGTGGGTGCATTGGTTAAGCCGAAGGGCATCACCAACCACTCATAGGCTCCACATCTTGTCATGCACACTGTCTTTGGCGCATCCCCCTCCACAATGAGAACCTGATAGTAGCCCTTCTGGAGATCCACCTTGGTGAAATACTTGGCCTAACCAAGTCTATCAAACAAATTGGCAATAAGCGGCATAGGATACTTAATCTTGATTGCTACCTTTTTAAGCGCCCGGTAGTCGATGCATAGTCGTAATGATCCGTCATATTTCTTTTGAAACCGAATCGGCATGCCATAAGGTGCTTTGGATGGGCGAATGTGATCAGCCTCGAGCAGCTACGATAGGATGCATGTGCGAGTGGATTAGCTCCAACCTCCAACTCAATCTTATGTTCTACCTCACGCCTAGGAGGTAGAGTCTTTGGCAGCTCGTCTGACATCACATTCTTGTTCTCTTCAAGAACCTTCTCTATGACCGGTGGCAAAGGCTCCTTGACACCATTGTCTTCTCCCAAACTTGCAATGGTGGCTATGAACGCCAACTCTCCTTTCTTAGGTCCCTTCACGATCTTCATGTCGACAATTGGGCATGTCCTTCATTCTTTGGCACCTTGACTAGAGGTACCATGAATGAACCTTCCCACTCCATGACCATAAGTCGTTAGAGGTAGGGGTCGATCATTGTATGGCAATTTTGGAAGAACTCTTTCCCAAGAATGATATCAAATATATCTAAAGGAGGGACAGTAAAGTTAGTATTACCTTGCCACTTCCCCAACGTGATGCTTACTCCTTGGGAGACTCCACACACGGGAGTCGGTGGTTCGTTGACAGTCTTGAGGCGGGTGTTGCTCGGATCATAACTTAGCCCCAACCGTGTTGCTAACATCTTGGTCATGATGTTGGCTTCTGCCCCGGAGTGTACCATGGCACGAGCTGGTCGTCCATTGATGGAGATATCTTTATATTGCGTGCTAAAATCTTCCGCCTTCTCCGTCTACTTGACAATAGATCCGTATAGTCCAACCATACCTAGCTGCGTCGTGCCCGCGGCTTGCCCTTGCTCTTCTGCATCCTTCTCCTTCCGCTCACATAGGATTACACCAAGGTTCTTCATCTCAGGGAACCACATATGTAGCAATCATCTCCTTTGGTGGTCTTCACCTTCCTCTCGGTATAGTTTTTGCGCTCGAACCTCTTATTGTCTGACTTGTAGCGGTCATGCTGCTTAGGATTTGCTTACTGCTCCTTTAATTGGCCACGATCTCCCCCACCTTTAGCATGACTATTCCTCATGTCCTTTTCCTTCACTTTGTCATGCATGTCATACTTGAAGTTGGTCAAAGTTTCGGCTTGCGTGATGGCCTCATCGATGGTTTTGACTTGTCGCCGCTCCAACTCCGTCTCGGCCCAATTTTGCAGTCCTTCCATGAAGTGGAACAATATGTCTTCGTCTGTGAGGTTGGGAATCTGAAGCGTGGGAGTGGTAAACTCCTTCACGCATGCCTAAATGCCACCTGTTTGCTTCAATTCTCTAAAATTATGTTTGACCTCATAGATGACGTTGTTAGGGAAGAAGACTTTCTTGAACTCTTCTCGGAATTTCTCCCAAGTGTTGATAGTGCACAACCCCTTCCCTATCTTGGACTCCTAGCGCCTCCACCATAGTATGACATCTTCGAAAGATACAACACGGCAGTGTTGATCTTGTTTTCGTCGCTCTTCACCCGACTACACTTGAAGTAATTCTCCAAGTGCCATAAGTCACATACGCCTTTGAACATAGGTGGCTTGGGGGACTCAACCTTGGCCTCCCTATCTCGGTCGGATCACGTAGATCCTCCAGCTTCCACGCCTTTCTTGAGTGACTTCATATCGGCTCTCATGGCTTCAATTGAACTTAGTGCATCTATGATCCGATACTCTAAGGGAGTGATAGCCTCCTTCATCTCAAACTCGGCACGTTGGCGTCCCTCCAACTCCTTGCGGATGTTGTTGTTCTCCTCAAGGGTGAAGTCCTCCAGAGAGTTGAATTTGTCATCAACCTCGTTCAAACGCCAGCCTAATATCTTCACGGCCTGCCTTGCCATTTCAAACTTTGCAACCCATTCTCCTCCAGCGGCGACGTCAATGGCCTCCTCGCCATGTTCATTGCCAGTTGCTTTGGTGGTTGAAGGTGGGCAAGATGTTAGCGCCTCACTTGGTGTAGGGTCGAGCAACATTTCCTCACTACTCTTGTGGTGCTTCTGTAACACCTCGCTAAGTGAAAGAGCTAAAATTAGAAAGAGTCATTTTTGGAAAGAATAAAAATCTGGAAATTTGTTTAAGTTATGTTAAGTATGAGTTTTGGGTCAACTTAAAACGACCATAACTCCTAGCTCAAGATGAGATAGGTGTGCTAAAAGATACCGTAGGAAAGATATTGGATTATCTTTCCAACTCCACCGAGTTTGCTCAATTTCGAGTTCGTATGAGGAAGATATGCCTATTAGAAGTATGGCTGTCAAGATAAGGAAAGTCAAAATCAAATTTTTAAGGGGTATTTTGGTCTTTTCCATATTCACTTGATTTAATTCATTTTTAGTGAATTAATTAAGGTCAAAACTGAATTGATTCAGTTTGCAAAATTGAAAATTTATGCTAGGGCTTAGAGAGAAGAACTCAAGAGAGAAGAGAAGAGGAAAATCAAGATTCGTCGTTTTTGTAAGGAATTGATTGCGGATTTCGTCAAGAATTTGATCCTATGAGGTAAATGAGACTTTCATAACGTTGGGTTTGTTAGAGTAAAGTTTTAATGATAACCAACCTATTTCTTTGCAAGGTAAACATATTGATAACGTTCAAATATACTTCTTGAAAAGAAATATAAACGATCGTATGCAATATATTTACCCAACTATGAGTCGGGGTCGATCCCACAGAGAATATGGAAGAATATTGTCAATAGTAAATATTTAACTCGATAGTC
>JAJOOR010086279.1:0-14831 GCA_036250505.1 Solanum acaule | reverse complement strand
GATCAGAACCATGACTGATTAAGCTAAAGAGTTAAATATGATGCTTTACATTTTAGCAACTATGGTCTGTGAATAGGTCATCTACATCTCTATTTTGATTGATAAAGCAAAAATGATGGACAGAAAATCTATTGAAAATCCCACAATGTAACGTTTATAGCTACAGAGAAGAAAGTATGAAGACGACGCTATATTAGGGACAAAAATATTAGCATAATAGAGATGGAAAGAGAACCTGCTCAACGATTTCATGGCTCTTAAGGTTCCTTGAGAATCCTCCCTTGCCAGTCGCACAGAACGAACAGCGCAACGGGCAGCCCACCTGATTAGCACAAAAATGAATGACCATGGTGGCAGAATAATGATTAAAACCACATAGGTTTTTAATAGTTAGTGCAGAGAGCATATGTTTAATCCATGACCACAATGAATTACCTGAGATGAAACACATGCTGTCAAGCGAAATGAACCATCATTGTCTTTAACTGGAATTCCAACAGTCTCGACCAGTCGGTTATCTTCGAGTTTTATTAGCAACTGAAGTTTATTTGCAGGAATCGTAAGATAGTGAAAGAGGGGAAAGATGGGCAAGAAAGAGAAGTGTATTGCACAAAAGAATTTAACCTTCTAAAACATAACTACAACTAAAATAAAAAAATCGTAGGATAGCCTTGCCTAAGAATATCAAGACAAATAAAATAGAAATAGTCTTAGTGCACAACCACAACTTGTATATAGCATGTGACGTAAGTCCATTTTCTGAGTGGTACAAGTTGCTCTCCTTCACTAGCTAGATGTGAACACAACATCCTTCCATGTTAACAGAGTTATGTCACCCAAAAGACAGAAACAGGGTCTACCAGTAATGTCCATAACAAATTTAGCTGGTGATTTTTAACATCTTCATTCCTTCAAACGAAGGAAGGGAAAGAAGCTTTTGAATAATCAGAACACCAACATACATTACATATATACTTTGGTTATCAGATTTCATATGCATTAATATCTCCATTTCCGAGGTAGATTCAAGCCAACTCAACAGTGTTGGTCATATAATTGGCTGGACTCACCTTGAACAAAATGGGTAACCCGAGCCAAGGGACCAGATCTTGGTCAGAAGCCCACAAGTTAGAGATTCAAGTCAACTCAACAGTGTTGGTCATATAATTGGCTGGACTCACCTTGAACAAAATGGGTAACCCGAACCAAGGGACCAGATCTTGGTCAGAAGCCCACAAGTTAGAAGGCAAAAGTGATGTGCATCAATCAAAGGAGGTTCATGGTATTGTTTGAAAGAAGGCTCACACAAAGACACATCTGTTGTGCAACACACTGTCAAACCAGGCATTCTCAGGTTCCCTAAGTGGTACTGTTCCCACATGCTTAGTTCTCTCCATAGGATAAGACTTAAGTTTTGCTTTATCAGGATTAATTTTGCTTTGGGTAATTATAGTGAGATGAGAAAGCAATATATAGCACATAAGCAGTGTATGTTGTAATGACCTCCAGGTCATTGGTCATTTCTGTGTATGTTGTAATGACCTCCACGTCACCTCTGTGTATGTTGTAATGACCTCCAGGACATAAGCAGTGTATGATGACTTAAAACGAAGTTTGGGGGTGGGACCCACTTTTTGCTGAGATGACCTCATATAGGAATTTCGACTGCTCCATTGAGTTCGGAATATCAAATTTGGTAGGATTGCATTTCTCGTTTGCGTGCACGGGGTTCCGAACAAATTTAGAACACCCCGTCGGAGATTTGGACTTGCCAAATATCAGTTGATATGCATCAGCGACCACCATTCAAGATTCAGGGTTTGGCCTTGTCTCTCCAATCACCCTTGATGATAAGCTTTGCGTCTCTTCTTGATTGGAATTTGAACAGGAAAAGAAAATCGTTCATATCATACAACTTGTAAATTGGGGGTTCCTTTCCACGTTTGGCCTGCCCATCTCCTCACATCATTTCGGGTAGGGGCCTCTTCACCACCAGTGAATCTTTCCACCAAGCATCTGTGTAACAGAGCATTTTCCTCCTGTGTGCTTTCCTTTTCTTCAATCCACTGAATCCATTTACTTTTTGCAATCGCCTCTTTGTTATTTCCGTTTTTAATAAAGGTTTTATTTAGTTGGGCTCTTGGTGTGATAGTTACACCTATTGTACTTGATTTTTCATTAATAAACAACTCTATTTTGTTAGCAAGTCTCCCCCACTCTTCATTGAATTTGTTTTTTGGAATAATAATAATTGACCTGCTATGGCCTTTGACTGCAATGAGTGAAATAAATCTACCATATATATTGAACTTTTGTGTGCAATAAATGTAGGTAGAAATATCTCTACATCTCCACGATTTAAAGCTCTTCCCTTTGTTGACAAAAGCTTCACAAAATCTCTTGCTTAGCCATATAAGTGCATTTTTGCTCAAAATCATCCTTCTCATTGAGAATCTAGTACTCTCCACCCATTCAAATCATTCATGTTTTCCATCTCGGAGAAAGAAAAAGATGGAGGAGAAGAGAGAGAGAATATGAAAAGTCGCAAACACTAATGGTGAAAGACCACTGGAGAGGAATTCAAAAGCCCTGAGGGGACTTCGAAAATTTTGTTTGGGAACCCTGGGAGCATTGCTTTAGCTGATCCATTGTAATTACAAACATTTATTTATAAAAGGTGAGGATATGCGATTTATCAATGCCGCGCCTTAGGATATAGCGGTATCTTGTTTATGAGTTATGGTTTGCTCGTTTCATAAGATTGTATAAGAATTGGAAAATTTTTGATACTTTTCACAACTTATACGGTTTCATATTTACGAGAAAAAATACGACTTAAGAAATCCAAATTGTATGTCCAAACAAAACTTGAACTTCAAATCAATCTGATTTGAAATCATGATTTCATATCGCATCTCCAAAATAGGCCCTTAGCATGAGGGGTAAACTCTAGTTCTAATAGCTCCTTAGCACCAGAACAAAAATTCATGATGTCTCTTCCAGAAGGCAACCATTGTGCTAATAAGAATATTATCGGTCATTCAAAAATAAGAATCCCCTATGGGGTGTTTGGTACCACCATTAACCACCATGTCAACATTCAACTAGTCAGCAAAAATCAAAATCAATTTTACACAATAAAATAGTTGTCTTCAAAACGCCAGCACACAGACATATCAGTTCTAACTTCTAAAGATATGAACAACTCCTCCTACCATATAGACAGTACACATACTAAAATCACTTTCTACTCTACTCTTGATCGAAGAAGTCATACGACACTAACTATAGTTTTTGGTTGATACTTCTCCATCCATTTACAATGAGGTTAAGCCACTAATTTGTATATTTATTCTAGGGCTAGTAGGGTATTTGAGCAGAGCAGGTTTAACATTGGATAGTGCATGGCAGGACAGATTCACAATATTATGCAATCCATTGACAAGAAAATCAACTTCCACTGAAGGATCAAAAGGAAGGTTGAAAAGCCAGTGTTATTAGAAATCATCACTACATCACTTGAAGGGACACAGCAATGCAAAGCAGGAGCTCTCATAGGTGAAACTAGTCCTTATGAGAACAACATACTTCAAAAAATGAGGCTTAGACTGCTTCAACAAAAAATGATCAGTTCTTAGAATTTGAATTTTAAAAATGGAAAAACTAAACAAGGGGAAAAATATGACCCTTTGGCATGTAGATACTAGTTATCCTCCTCACATACGCATCAACATTTCATTGCCCTCGTCTTTTTCTTCTTTGTAACCCCTCTTCTTCTACTACTGTTTCTCTGCTTTCTTTGGTTTTTCTTCTTTTTGTTTTATTCTTCAGACAACTTCCAACTTTTGTTTCTTGTAATTTTTCATACACAAAAACTATTGCTACTTCTCTTTGGAGAGTTCTCTATTGCTTATTTCTTCTACTCTCTTTAGTTCAATAACTAAAGTGATTGAATATAGGTCAAATACTGCAGCTTGATTTTCTAATAGTTGACTAGCCAAATATAAGAATTAATTTTGTGATTGAAACTATCTTTCTTTAATTAATTTTGTGATTGAAAATATCTTTCTTTAATTAATTTTGTGATTGAAGTTATTTTTCTTTGGTCTTAGTGAATTTATATTCTAAATTAGAATTGTTTCATTAGAATTAATATTGTCATTATTGTATATTGGATGCTGAAATTAGCAGCTTTGTAGCAACTTGATGTTATAACATATATTTGGAACTTCTTGTGTTTTTGGAAAATGTGCACCTTACTTCGAAGACGAGTGCACTTTTATTCATGGTTTTCACTCGAAGTCCCCTAGCTCTATCTTTTTTGTGCTTTTGGCTTTTCAAACTGCAAAAGGCCAGTACTCCATGGTATTACGGAGGCACCAGACATATACAAAATGGAGACACCGCATGCCAAAATGCATTGTGATCAGTCAACCAAAGTTAGCACGCAAGAAAGTTTATTACCCAAAGATATCTATAGCATCATAATTCTAAATGCAAACGGTGACAAAACTACTACACTAGCACACAGCATAACCAAAATATAAGCATTTAACAATGTTCACCTTAGTGGTCCCATCAGCTGCAGTGACTGCTTTATGAATTGGGGACCTCCCAACCCTCCATCCTGCTTCCTGTAAATCGTTCCTAAATTCCAATGGCACTATCCAAAAAATAGTAGTAATTACAAAATGAAAGAGCAAGCATAAAAATTAAAAAGACTATGGCATAAAATAAACAAAACCATAGATAGATTTCCAACACAAAGAAAAACTCACGCTGGCTAAATTCCTGAATTTCCTTGACCTTTCTCTTGTAGAGGAGATGATATAGTTGCTTACCTCTAAAACTTTTCTATGCACATTAAACAAAGTAATTAATTACTACTTGTTAATGAATGGCAATAAATTGCTGGGCTAAACAAACCTGACCAAAGTCGAGGGCAAGTTGCTGAAGTTGTTCCTCAGACAAGCCAAGGAGGAGGCGCGTCTCCATTTGAGAAGCCTTCTTGAGTGAGGGTACTATGACGGTGCTGGAGATGGTTGTAAAAGAGCGAGACCGTAAAGCCCGTGCGAAGGAAACTGAGCAGCCGGACTGAAGGGCACCCATCGCCATTTCAGAGCTCTATATTTTTGAGGATAAACCCTCAATCCAAAAAAAAAGGTAGCCGAGTTAAAACCTCTCAGCTCTCAAAAGCCAAAGATTACTCAAAAAGACAAAAGGAAAAAGAAAGAAACTGAGAAAATTAACAAAAAGGGCTCTCAAGTGGTGTTATTTTTGTTTGAGAAAATACATAATTATCCCATTAAATTAAGACATGTTTTGTAAAAGACACTTCAACTTTGCGGGTCCTAATACCCTCTTAAACAATTTTAAAGTGTTGTAAATAATCACGCACAAGTTATTATCTGTCAGGTGTTAATTTTAATTTTTAATCTTTAGTTTCATTTTGTTTTTTTCTTATTTTATTAACTTCATTTTCTTTTTCTTTTTCTTTTTCTTTTTCTGTTTCTTCTTCTTTCTTCATTACCCTCCTCTGCTCTTCATCAGTCCTTCTAGCTGCCATCACCAAAAATCCTCTACGTAGCCGCCATCTTCGTCAATCTTTCGGATAGTCTTCATCACATAACTATTATAATACCATCTCCACCATTAATATCAAAGTTAAAATGAATTAAAATCCTAGTGGATAATATGCTAATAAGAAAATTTAGTGGGCTAATGGTCCTAAAATGTAAAAGATGTGCAAAAGAGTTAGACTTGATTTTATATTTTTAAAAATATTTATTGACAGAATCTTTACAAATAAAACATTACATAAAATATATATATATATATATATATAGTAAATATTCTTAAATTCATAGCCCACGGGATGGCCTCTAAGGCTCGCGGGTTGGGCCTACGAGGCTAGTGGGTCAAATGAGGTTGGGTTAAAAAGTGTCGTTCCTAAATGGGCCAAGGGATTTGCCTTCTGGATCGAGCTCATCACACCTGGCTTGCCTAGTGTGGTTTACCTCTCCTATGTGGTTTGCGAGCTATTGCATAGGAGCGGGAGTTTTACCCTGTGCGCACCAAAGGGTAGCGACTGCGGGTTTCCCTAGTCATCCAAAAAATAATGGGCCAAAAATATTTGGCCCAACCCCACATAATTCAAGGGTTAGGTTAGGTCGACTTAACGGTCTAAACCAATTTTGATAGCTCTAATTACCACCACCTTTTTGAGGTTTAGGATTAGACACCCTATCTTTGTTGAACTTAGGAGTCGGTGCATTAGAACAACCTTGACTGGAAAACTTTTGCTGGAATTGAGGACGCCTATGTCCACTGGACCTAGAATATGAGAAGTCATCATCATTGATCCTTGCTGTAACACCTCAGAATCTAGTAGACTAATCTAGGGGCTAATTGCAAGCCATGAGCTAGAGAATTGGGCCTTGAAACCCTCCACGAGTGCGCACAGAAGTCGTGAAGGGCACCACAGCTCGTGGTGGTGCCCATGATGTCTAGGCAGTAGCTAAAGAAGGCTTCCTACCTCCCACGAGAGCCTAGACGGCTCATGGTGGTCACCACAGATCGTGGGACCACTCGTGGTGGTAAGGTAGTAGCTTCACAAGGCTGCCCAAAATAGGGAACCTCTCCATGATTCACTAGACGGCTCGCAAAGGCCACCACGGGCCATGGGATGGGTCGTGAACAAGAGGTTGTTTTTAGGGGAAGAGGGGTGGCCCATGACCTATCAAATTAAAGGTCTCTAAGTCCTCTTTCCAACGTCACTGAGTTTTCCCAAATCCCATATCAGAGTAAAAAGTTATGCCCAAAATAATGAAGCACTATCAGGCTGAAATCCTTCACGACCCGTTTGACGGGTCGTGGTGATGATGACGACCCGTGGTGAGCTCTGCCGTAGGTAAAGGTCTTAGGCAGATTTTAGGGAAAAATGTATATTGTCCTCCTCAAGGACCCTTGGTTGGTCCTTGGGGAGTCGTACCTTGACGTTTTGACCCTAAACCTTTAATTCTAAGTACGAAAAGCTAAATTTATGACTCTAACCCTTACGACAAGCTATAGTTAAGCCTACTAGTTTACGGGGTGTTACATGTTTTCACATTTAAAAGAGGAGGAAACTGAGATTTCCAAAAGAGTTTAAGAGGAGTTTTGAGTACTATCTCTTTTTAGAGAAATCTTTTGAGTGATTATCTCAAACAAGAGAAAGAGAAATGTTTTTAATCATATGTGCTAAGTTATATTTTAGGAGTAGTATTGAGCATCAATATGGGGGAGAGTTCTAACAACTCATAGCCCCTATAAACCATGTAGCCAACGTGGGTAGAAAGGGTTATACTTTAATTTTTAGATGATTCATTATTGCTTTTAAGCATAAACTAGTGGATTCACTTAGTTAGTAGGTCCTATACTCCGGCAAAGTATAGGACAGTTCTGGCAGCGTGGGCTAAACACTATATCATCACACAACTCAAAGTGATGGTTGTCGATTAGAGAATCTCAGTTATATTGTATTTTATTAACAAGCTGAGTTATTATTGTATTCTTCAATACATTGAGCTGCTATCTTCTATTTTAAAAGCTTTTCATAAATTTCATCTTTTATTGTGCTTTATCTTGAGTTGAGTATCTCATTGATGAGTTGAGCCCTATTTCGTTGAGTTGAGTTGAACTATGTTTCCCAAAGTTGAGTATCTTATTGTTGAGCTGAGCCCTGTTTATCTGAGTTGAATTGAACTATGTTTCCTTGATTTGAGTATCCTATTCTTGAGGGGAGATTGAGTTCAGTTGAGTGAGTTTGAGAAGAGGTAAGTTTGTTTCTTTTCCATCAGTTGAAGCTTATGTTTATGGTTTAGAATTCCCCTTACATGCTAGTACATTTCATGTATTGATGCCATTAGGCCTGCATCTTTTATGATGCAAATACATGTATTCAGGGTCATCAAGAGAAGCTTCGTTGATACCACTTGCAATTCGAGTTTTGCTATGGTGAGCCTCCTTGCTTCCGAAGGATTCCAATTACTTTCAGTTTTGTTAGGATGTCGTGGGTCTTGTCCTAATTTTCATCTTTGTCATTTAAAGGCTTCATAGATAGACAGTAGAGTTTGAGAAGTGTGTTTCATTTATTTTGTTAAATGTTTTAAAGACTTGAGTTGCCTATTTTTGGCTAGTTGAATATAATATTATATCCAGAGTTAATCATTTGAGTTAAAACTTTGTATTTTGAGTTCAATTAATTTTAATCAGTTTTAAGAATAGTAAGCTTGAGTTAGTCTTCTGCTAGTAGTCAGCCAGGATGAAGGTTCTCAAGGGTGTAGGCTCGGGTCATGAAAAAGTAATTGCTTGGAAATGTAATATTGTAATCCTTCCTTCATTTAGCTTCAACAATTTAGCTTTAAAAAAATAAAATCTCGTCTTTCATCTCTGACACAGAAAGCTATAGAACTTTAGCTTTTGCTTCAAGACTCTCTTTGGCCTATAAGTTTGGTCTAAAGAAAATTCAAATGACGTGTACAAATATTCTCTTGTATAATCACCTAACATCTCCTCGACGGTTGACACGAAAAATTATAATGTCATGACCTTTTGTATTATTTCTTACTCATTATTTTGATGAAAATTACATATCTAATTTTTATATTATTTTTTACACTAATAGTTTGAAAGTGTTAATTTGCAGGTTGAAACTGAATTACAAATTAATTCAAATCTGGATCCTGTCCATGAAATACAGTTTTTATGTTTTTGTCAAAAACATGCTGAAGGTACTTGGATTATTAAGGATGTGTCCATCGACACAATCAAAGAAGGTTCGCAACAATATAAAATTGAAAAATTTGGAAGGCTCTCTTCTGGTTGCATTATTCAAGATATGCCTAATGGTTACTCTAAGGTAATTACACTTATATTGATTTTTAATCTGCGTCTCATGCAGGTCTTCATAATTTCAAGTTTTTTTTTAATGATTGGGTTTCTTGTTCATTCTATATTGAGAATTTTCTAAAATTGATTCTCTTGACATTTGCTTCTAGTTTTTATTTTTGCTTGACAATTTCTTATATAGAGTCAGTTGAGTCCACTGAAAGTTGTATCTTAATTCAGAACGTTATATTTGTATTGTGTTTTAAGATGCTTTTGTAATTCTTGAAATTACACCATCATCAAATTCATAGCAATACATTTTGTGTTTTCATAATTAGTAAACTTTTAATTAGAAATGAGATCATTGAGAATATTCTATATCTTTTAATTATAAATTTATAATCTATGAATTAAGGTATATCATTACTTTCAGATTTGTTTGAATTAATACATTTAGATACACAATTATGTTACTTTCACTACAAGAAAAACAACCTCTAAGGAAGGGAAATCTGGTCCCTAAATGTCTAATTCTGGTCCCTAATGATCAATTGCGACGGGAAAACGTTGGTCGCCACCCGTCCTAAAAGGCGTCTTCGCTAAAGGTTAAATGGGACGGGCTTAATTAGCTGGTCGGTAAATGTCTTTTGGGATGGGGTAAAACATTGGTCGTTACATGTTTTTTAAAGACGACATTTCTGGTCTCAAATAGACGATTTATATGATGTAAAAGTTTTCACTTTCTAGTCGATAATCTTCTTTAGCAACTAGCAACAACCTCGTCCTTGTACTCTTTAGAGACGAGAATAGTCTGGTCTTAGATGTCTTTTAGAGACAAGCAATTCTTCTGGTCTTACATTATCCTTTTGAGAGGAACAACATTTCTAATCCTAGACTAACTTTTAGAGACAAGCAATAATTTTGGTCTCCAATTAACCACCAAGGGTTCTGAAGCTCGATATCACAAAAACAAATCATCTAAAAATATAGAATTACTACTGAAAATCTCAATAGAAAAAGATGATAGAGGGAGAATTAATTGCAATAAATCAATTTACATCTCAGATGTTAGTTTCAATATTTTCTAAGAAAAAAACTTAGCTAACATTTGAGCTAGACTATAATATCAGTATTCCATAACATTTATAGTAAAACAGTAATGAGTTTGTGCATCTTCTAAACTTGTATCTTCACTTGTAACTTCAATCTTTAAAACTTGCAATTACAAAATTTTGAGATAACGTTAAATAACGATTGATATGATAATATACACCAACACAAGCATATTGGCTTGTGAAAACGACAGGCTGAAAAGTATATGGACCAGATAGGCCTACATGAATATGGTATTATGCAAATGGACAGTTTCTCTTTACATAAGATGTATCTGTATATTAGAGGTGTTTACCCTGAATTCTCTTGGAGAAGGATTGTGTGACAATGAAGGTGCTCTTAGATGTATCTTCATTTTGTTCTTGGCTCTACATAGAAACTACATACCTAAGACAAGATTGCAAAGTGGACTAATATGGAAGATATGTCAACCTTGCTCTGTTCAAACCATCCAGAAACACTTGATCACTTACTATTTTATTGTAAATACTCTGTTGTTATTTGGGGAAATACTCAAGTTGAAAGGACTGAGAAGAGTTGTAACATAATGGACTAAGGAAATTCAATGAGTTGTGATAAATGCAAGAGGTCAGTTATTGCAAATCTCTATAGAGTCTTCGAGCTCATATTGTCCATGGATTGAGAACGAATTGAACTTTCCGAACTACTGGAGAAAAATGAAGCTATTTCCAAAAGAAAGCAAGAACTGATGGTAGTTGATCATATTCATTATACAGTAAGTTTTTTTCAAAGTGAATAAGCAGAAGAAATTATCTAAGAAAATGCAACACCTTGAGAGGCATCCAAGTGAAGTTTGAAGCTTCTATATATTAGCTCTTTATGTTTTATCCTCCAGTCATGTATGAACTATTATGCAAATAAGTCTACCTGCAATGCTTGGGGCAGTTTGCCAAAGCTTGCAGCAACCTTGTACCTAATGTGATTTGCCTGGTGGGTAAGTAAAACTATTTGCTTACCAAAAAAAGACATATGTAAATTGTACACTAGAATTAATTAAACTTCTCACCTCAAAAAGAGTCTAAATTTTGTCAAGTGTTATTCTGAAACATCAACCGAGTTGCAAGAATATAAGCAAAATTAACAAAAAAATTAAAAATCTATTTAGAAGAAACATACTAAACAGAACTGGTCAGAAAATAGAAACAAATAGACTAAATATTGAAAAGAAAAAATAGAGAAGTTGTGCAGCTACGCAGAAAAAAATGAAGTTGAGAAAGCGATTAGTTCTTTTGATCTTTTCCCGACTTGGGAAAAGCTTTCTTTTTCAATGCCTGAAGTGGAGGATACTGTAATAGTGTGTGCAGCTGGGTAGAAAATAAAAAAATAGAGCAGTTATATATGCGCGTGCATGAACAATGTTCCAACAATCAATCCAAGTAGTTCACACCCACAAGCCCTATTCAATAAAGTGTTTAAGTAAAAAAAAGTTCCTACAAGTATGCATCATTAGATTAACTAAAATGGATAAAATTTATGTGGTCAAATTTGAGCCCTAAGAAGTTGTGCTCAACTGTGCATAAATAGAAAACAGAGCATGAATAAATTGTGTGGAGCTCTGCAAAAAAAATATTAGAGGAAGAAGAAGTTTTGCAACTATGGTTAACTGTCAAAAAAAATTAAAGTTGTGCAATGGTTCTTATAGTACTACCATGTTATCTTACTCACTCTTATTTGAATAAAACCATACTCACTCTTATTTGAATAAAACCATACTCACTCTTATTTGAAGAAAACCATCAGTTAACTTTATCTCCATGAAATGCAGATCAACCAAATGATATCAAGCACCTAAAGTAATATAGTGTTTTTTTTAAAAGTACATCTATTCTGAATACGTGAAATCTTGTATACACCAATGCATATAGACTCCTCAATTTTAGGGTTAATATTCAAGATATAACCACCCGTATCAGTCTCATTACTTCCAATTTTACTCATGCACATGCTATCATTTCCATGTTCTTAAATATAAATAGTATGTTTCAAAATTACATGAAACACAGAGTGATCAGAACAAAATTTAACTTCAAAACTTCCTTAATGAAACAAGCATCATTCCTTGAGGTATGATTTCAAATAAAGGAGAATCAACCACTAAAAGAATTCAACTACACAAAATTGCAGAAGAACAAAAGCAACAAAATTGAAAAAAAAATAGCATTGAAAAGTTCATAAAATCTTCTCGGCGAAGAATTTATTCTGGCCGAGAGTCTAGTATTGTTTAATGGAACTAATTGAGCTACATGTCACCTTTATAATGATCGTTTTAGAGTGTTCTTCAGGCATTTGGACCAGTCTACTTAGATGAATGCGAATTCAGAGGAAAACACTATGTTGGAATGAAGAAGTTAACTGGACAGTTACTCATTTCAAATGTAAAAATGATACAGAAGAAGTGTTACGCATGACTATAGAAATAACTCTGTATTATATATTGCAAGCAAGAATTATAAAGTGATCAGGCAAGAAGAGCAAAGAAGCAGCACTATAATCAAGCATATAATTTGAGACATCCTTTTGGTTAATCTGATAATTGATTTTCCCTCTTGAAATTTTGTGTTCAAAATGTGAACCTTTTGACTCCAGAATCATTCGAACACTATTTAGCATCTCCACCTATTCAATTGATTCAATACTAAAGTTGTCAAACCCCTCATACAACTATAAATTAAGTCTAATAACAAGTAAACAAACAAGATTCAACCCCATAAAAACAGTAATCTTTAGTAAATATGTTTGGAAAAAGGCAATGAAACTGAGCACAAAACTAAGACAATATAACATACTGAGAAACTAAAGGGACAAAAAAAGTTTGATGATAACGGAAACCCGCAACCCTTATCCTTTGGCACGCATAGGATAAAACACTGATTTTTTAAACAGATCCAGACGTCTGCTAGCTTGGACTTATCTCTATATATAGCAAAACAACAGTTTCACTAGCAAAATATTAAACAAGTAATCTTTTGCTTCAAAGCCCCACAATCTCTTTCTACCATGGATATAAACATAAAACAAGAAATCATATAAACGAAACCTGAAACTGATCCTTACACTCTGTTTGAATGTCTTTAACCAATTTAAAAAGACCATTAGTTTAGGGCACAACTAATGGAAGAAAAGTAACTTGAATAAAAGCAAATAAACAATTTCACAAATACAACTTATGGAAGAGAAGAGTAACTAGATTGGAAAACAGCATACATAAAATTCTATCTCGAGCTGAGCTACGACGACACAAAGAAGAAGACACCTACCTGCCTCAAGTTTATGGCAGATCTGCAATGGGATACTCTAGCTTCGCTGAGTTAGGGCAGAGCTGCGGTGGGAAAGAAAGAGCGATCTGAAAGAGATGTGAGATTAGGGCAACTTTTTAATTTTTATTTCAATATACTGTATTTTGTTTTGGCACCTAAGATTTTGTTAATAGAAAAGTTTTGATTTAAAAAATAATTTAGTACTTAATATATTTGGCCAGTTTCTCCAAATACTTCCTTGCAAGGCCTTTAATTATATAATTTAAGACCAGTTACTTAATTATTTAGGGACGATATTTAGTACCTTCACAATAAAATACATAAATAAAGACCATATTATACCCTCGTCCTAATATATATACTTTTGGAGATGAAATTATTAGCTTATCCCTAAATGTTGGTCATAAATAAGGGTTTTTCTTGTAGTGTTTCTTTTACAAAAAATTGCCTACAATGTTCCCCTAAATTTTAGATCTTGTGTCTGACACAAAAATTGTGCACGCTCCCTGCTATCATTATTATTTGTAACACCATCATGAATTTTTTGGTAGGATACATTCCTTGTGATTGAGTCCATGATTTGGTTGCTGAGTTTTCTAAGTTGTCTCAAACAATGATTATTTTACTTTAATTGGTAATTAGGTTAATAGTTCATGTAAGTTAATATTTTTTTATTTAGTGACTTAATATTGATATAATATTTTCAGATTATTTTGATCGAGCATATGGAATATGATGAAATTTTTGTTCATCATTTGTATCTCCCTTTGATCAGAGATGGTCTAGGATTTGGTGCACAAAGGTGGATGTCCTCTTTCCAAAGGAAATTTGTGTTCCTGAGAGTGATGGTATCATTTGTTGATTCCACATGTAATCATGAATATTTTAATATTGCGCAAGTCCTTACACATTTGAATACCAATTAGAAAAAATGAATTTTGATAAATTTTTATTTTGGGCAGTTGATTCAAAGGGTAAGATAGGTAAGGGAGTTTTGTCTCAACGAATGGCTCACAATTTTTGTGCGGAAATTTGTGCAACCTCTAGCCAGTGGAAAACAATTTAAATAGAAAATGTACAAGATGAAAATTTAATGATGAAGAAGAATATAAGTGACCCTGGTGAACCTATCGGTGTGATTTTAAGTGCCACAAAGACAATTCAATTGCCAATAAAACCATAATGTTTGTTTGAATTCTTCACTAATAAAAATATGAGTAGCCAATGGGATATCTTATCCTAGAGTGGTCTTATACAAAATATTGTCCATATTACTAAGGGTCAAAGTCTTGAGAGTAGCGTCTCTTTGTTATGTGCTGATGTGAGTGATCAATTGGTGCTTATTTTAGAAACATGACAGAGTTTATTCTTTTATCTTATTGTTGATTTATTAATAAGATTTTTTTTATTTGAAAATGTAGGGGGTTGACATCATTGCTAATCAAAATAACATGTTGATCTTTCAAGACACTTGCACGGATGCAACAGGTTCTCTTTTAGTCTATGCAATAGTTGATTCTTCAAAAATGAACATGGTGTTGAAAGGGGGGGAGGGGGGGGGGGGGGGGACTC
>JAJOOR010086277.1:0-25922 GCA_036250505.1 Solanum acaule | reverse complement strand
AGAGGTCCAAGTATCTGTCGTAAGACAAACTCTTGGACGTGCTTCTTTGAAAACCTTCTTCAAAAGTTGTCTTTCTTCAAGGTATAGTTCATAACAATATCTCGTCACGGTTCTACGAGAAGGAATATGAAATTGTGGCACTGTAACTCTCATGAAGTTTTTAAAACCCTCTTTCTCAACAAAACTAAATGGTAGCTCGTCAACAATTATCATTTTGGCTAAAGCTCTCCTACTTTGTGCTTGGTCAAATTTCCAAGTGCTAATCACCCCTTCCTTTGCTCCCGTTGAAGATGGTAGAAAATTAATTAGATTTTGACCTTTATCTACGGTGTCACGAGGAAATTTAAGACATATTCTCATATGATTATTCATTGTCGACGTACCATTAGTCGATGTAGAAGCTGCATAAGGTTTCTCACAATACTTGCATTTGGCTTTCTTAGCTCCACTTTCATCAGTGAACTTGTCAAAATGCTTCCAATAAGCAGCTCTAAGTTCCATGTTTTTTCTTTTATTTGAAGTATCAACATCAACTTCAACCTCATTGGGAGATGAGGTGTTAGGTATGCTTTCCTTTGAACCTCCACTTTCACTTATCCTACTTCCAATTTGTGTCATCTGTACAAAAGTGAAAAAAACAAAAGCAACACTACTGAGACATAGCCTAATATTCTGAAGATTCCATAGTACAATTGGATATTTTAGCATAGACTGCATATTTAAAAGTACAAGTAACTAATAAATAAGAGAACTCCACATAGCAGGAAAATGGAACATTAAAGAAAGCTCTAAAAGTGTTGTTCAAGTCAAAGTGAAGTATTCAGGGATAAGACAAGTATGGTCACTAAAGCCAGTCCAAGCAAGAGTTCCTAATATATAGGATATTGACCTAGGAAAAGTATCCTTGGTAAGCAGATCCGTGCAATGGTGTCAAATCAACCCCAAAGTAGTTTTGCTGCTACCAAAAGGTAGCCTGGACCGCAAGGAATAAAAATAGTAATAAGATATTGACTCGCAATCAAAAAAATAATGTAAACAATGGTCAGTAAATCATATCAGCGAAAAGGAAGAGAAAGTGTATAAAAGCAAAAGAAAGCCAAAGTCCAAACTATCAGACATTTGTAGAAGTTACTGGTAAATGCTAATGGTAAATGGATATTGATTTTGGACAGTGAGATCTTTGTCAATAAGCTTCGCCTGAATAATTGATTCTTATTAAAAAGAAAACATGAAGATCTAATAGACATCCATGGTGACTGTGAAGCTTGAATACCAAAAGTTCTATTCGTCACACTGATTTTAGATGGCTTTCAATTTGTTTCTCTTGTTCTCCTACTATCTACCCAGCCACGAAAGTCCATAACATATTCCATTAGCAATTGAGGTCTTATTCATTTAAGAGCAAAAGATGAACAAAATATCAGTGCTTTTCATGGGCAAAATGCAAAAAGAACTGTTACAGTTACAAGTTACAAGTACACTGTACACCCCTCAATACTAACTACTCAAGTACTCATTTTGTTTTTGAAATTGAATATAACATAATAAAGATTTCTAGATGAAGTTAAGAGTTAAGACTTAAACCGCGATGAGCAGTGGCCAATGAGCAGTGAGCACTGACCTTCGACTATTGAGTCGCGAGCACTGAGCAGACAATAGTTGCGGGCAGCGAGAACTCAACGTCAGCGAGGAGGCAGGAGCAGCGGCAGGCTTGAGACGACGAGCTGAGAGATAAGAGATGAGAGTTGAGAGACGAGCTCGGAGTCGCGGCATAATTGAGAGTCTGAGACGAGAGTTGAAACTTATGGACTACGGTGGTCTCAGATTAGGGATTTCTAATTCAGATTGGAATTTGGGCTGGGTGCCTGGGCATGGGCTATTGGGCTGAGAGTTGTATTTTTATTAAAGGAATGGGCTGAGATTTAATGAAGGGGTAAAGACTAAAGAATATATATATATATCTAATTTCGGTTTTTTTGGTTAATCGATTTTTTAAGCTAAAAAACCGAAAACCGAACCGAAAAACTGAAATATTGAAAATCAAAACCGAAATCGACCGAAAAACCGAAACTGAAATTAAAAAAAAAATGGTTCGGTCGGTTTTTTCGGTTTTAACCATATTATGCCCAGCCCTACTAGAAGGAAGCTTCACATGATCAAATGGGATACTGTTACTAATGATAGGGACGCAGGGGGGTGGGGCTTCCTCATAACCCGTACCAGAAATGAGGCCCTGTTATCTAAGTTGGCATGTCGCCTCTTCCAAAACCCAATACCATGTGGGCCTCCCCCCTTATGAGAAAGTACACCAGAAATACTGACCTTTTTGTAAGAGACAGACATTTTAAGAGAAGTAGCACTACCTGGAAAAACATCTTCAGTGCCTGGGACATTTGTTTAAAGTGCACTAGTTGGGATCTAGGTAGTGGTAACTTGATAAGTTTTTAGGAAGACATATAGCTTCCCCACCCCCTCCCCTTGAGAAAGAGAATCTTAGGACCCCTCCATAAGCAAGACGTTGCTCTTAAAGTCAGCAATGTGATCCTCAATGGGACTTGGGCTCTGCATAATCTATCGATTGAGCTACCCCTTGAGATTCATTCTGAGATCAACTCTATGCATATTCCTCAAGGAACTAAAACTCAGGATAAGCTCACTTGGGCTCTCACCAGCGATAAGACCTTCACTACCAAGTCTACATATAATTTCCTTAAGAATCACAAGCGTAACACTGGCCCAAATCATTCCAATGTTCCTCCAACACCCACTCATGTTGCTTTCAACTGGATCTGGCAACTTAAATGCCCTAATAAGATAAAGTATTTCCTCTGGCTTTGTAACCATGGTAGACTAAAAACTGCTAGTTATTTGCACAGTATTGGAATAGGAATAGATCACGTATGCACCATTTGCCAAACCCCTGAAACTACCACCCACAATCTTATCGAGAGGGTGAGAAATAATCTTAACTCCAATTGGTTAATCAGCCTAAAAGATATAAAAGCAAAAATCAAGGCTTTAGACTAGATCCAAGTTTTTCCCTTTGTTATGTGGCACATTTGGCTTACCCGTAACAATAACCACCACAATAACTCAAAGGAAGAAACAAAAGTCCCAACCGTCATTAGTAGGGTTATGGAATATACCCTTCTTGGGCCCGAAAACAATACTAAGACTATTAATAACCATAAGGACAACCTTCACGATTGGTCCCCCCCTAGTGGCCTCAAGCTAAATATCGATGGCTTCTTCGACCAAAGTAACAATAAATGAGGTACGGGTGTGTAATCCATGACTCAGAATGCAACTAGATAGTACGCAAAAGCAGTAAGATCACTGCTATCTTAGTGGCATACACAGAACTCTCAGCCTTAATTCATGGTCTAAGGCTAGTTCAAGCCCAAAACTTCATGGACATCATCATTGCCACGGACTCTACAGAGGTAATAAAAATGTTGGCTAATTCTAATTATACTGAATCAAATACTTTGATTGAATGCATGGAGTTGCTCTGGCGGATGAAGGAGCCAACGATCCAGTATGAACCCAGGGAAGGGAACATAGTGGCTGACCAGCTAACACGTCATGGAAGGAACCTACCAGGGACTGTTTTGTTTGAAGCATGGCATAATGCCCCCTCTTTTGTTTTGGATGTTGTTGACAAGGATAAGGATGTATCTTCATCTGTTAAGCAAAAAGCTCTATTATGTAATATAGTATCTATAAACTCTAATGCTAAATATATGACGCAAACTGGTGCTAGCAACAATAACGCCGCTACTGATTGTATGATGCTATTATAATATATATAATATATCTCCTTTCTGACCAAAAATAAAATCTTTTTCATAATTTATAGTCTCAATATAACAATTTTTTTTCTTTTCAATTCATCTGAAACTTAAAAGTTTCTTTTGAGACTTACTACAACCTCATTATTCCTCCAATAATAACACAACTCGTTAGAGCTTACAATTAATTTTGTGTACTATCACATATTTCATGACACCATCCGTATGGTGAGCATCTCCTTCAAGGAGGAAATTATATCATTATTGTCATGGTCAAAATTATTACAAGCAAGACATGTTTCTTGCTTTACTTTTGTCGTACCATAGGTACACAATCAATGACAAATTTGTATTGCCACACAATAATATTATTTTGGTCATGGCCACAACCTTTATAGGAAAGAATTACTTTTTTCTTTTTCCCTTTTGGTAGTTCAGAATAAACATACCATAATATTTATGACGTATAAATGTACACAATCATTGACCAATTCTTCCAAATAAAAGTTTATTTATTTCCCTCAAACCTCCCGTAGAGGTGAGTTGTGACATATTTTCAACCATACATGAATATGTTCTTATTCATATTTTGCCACATTCACTTTCAAGAATGGGCAAACATTCACATGTTTATTACAAGTCACAGTCTCTTCATGAGTTGACCATTATCATTTATACATGTCATACCATTATATTTGACATATTTACATGACCCACCTAAACATCATTTTGAAAGATAAAGTGCACCATCACTTTATATTCTTTTATTTTGATGGAGGATTTATAAAATTTATTAGATTAGGTCCGTAAAAATTGAATGTCAAATGACCTTTCATACCAAATCACAATAACTACTTTCAGCCTTTGAAAGACCATTTTGAGATGATAATAATTAGCTTCACCTTTTTAAGGACTATTTGGAGAACCTATAATGTTCTTCCTTTCATAATTGCCATAATGATGACTATTATAATTCAATCCTTTCATGCACTTATTCATACATTTAATCACTTGTCATCTTTCATACTTATTATTCACTGCAACCACATTCGTATGATAGATGGAGCATTTGGGCGGATTTCAAACTTATCATATACTGGTACCACATTCGTTTAAGGGAATGGAGCAAATTCAATGGGACAAATTTCAAGACTTTTCATCAAAAATATATTATTTTTGCCTTACATTATTTTATCATCATTATGGTGCATTGAGACTCAAACTCAATGTCTTATCCATATAAGACATGTTAGGCCATAATTCTGTGTGACTCGAACCCAATACCTTATCATCATGGTGCATCAAAACTCAAATTGATGTCTTACCCTCTTGGTGCGATAGAACTTGAATCTACCGTCTTATCCTCAAACATTTTTCATTATGTGAATCCGGACTTTAACCTGATGTCTTACCCTTTTGGTGCGATAGGACTTGAATCCATCGTCTTACCCTCTAGTAATTATAAATATTAATAAGTTCCTCATAATTAATACTTAGAAAATCAACATGAAAATTTACTTTTTTATTCTTCAATTCTTTTCTGTTCCTGCTCACAAGTGTTTCAAGTACAACTCTTTTGCGAAGTACTACAATTTTTAAAGCATATTCGTGCTAAAACGTGTTACCAAATACAAGCTCATAATAATATAATATAAAGAGAAGAAGACAAGAAATGTAGATGAAGAAGATGACTTTTCTTCTATTCAAGTGTGTCTTACAATGATGAATGATATCTCTATTTATCGGTTGAGAAATCACTTCTAAAGTCACCATCTTAATTGTCATAATAAATAGATACATTCTTATCCAAAAAGGTTCATAGATCCTAGGGAATATGAATAGTTGTTCATGTATTAAATCAATGGACAAATCCACTCATTCAATGAATCTATAACATATTTAAAATAGTTAGAATTTTAAATTTTTTTGTTTGTTTTACCTTGTCCCAACCCTGACTACCCCTACCCCTCCTCCCCACACAAAAATTAAAGTTTATTTTTGAAAAAAATAATCAAATTTTCATTTTCTTTAACCTACACCTATCCCAACCCCCTACCAGCCTTCACCGCCCCCTCCCTCCCCAAAAAAATAAAAATTTTGTTTTTAAAAAAACTTTTTTCAAATTTCAAATTTTCATTTTTTTACCCGACCCCCTACCAGCCCCCACTCAAAAAATAATAATTTAAAATTTAGTTTTTGAAATATATTTTCAAATTTTAAAAAAAATATTTTTTCACCCCACCCTACCACGAACTCCTCTACCAGCCCTACCCCCTCCAAAAAATAATAATTTTAAAGTGTTTTTGAAAATATTTTTAAATTTTTATCCCCCCCCCCCCCAAACACACACAAAAGAAATTTAAAATTTTGCTTTTAGAAAAAAAAAAGAAATTCAATTTGTTGTTTTTCTTTTTTTAAAAATCGTATTTTAAAAGTTAGGTCCCCAGTCAGGTGTGGTTGGATCCCTGTTCAAAAGTTAAAGTTGAAATTTCGATATGAAAGTGAAATCTTGGGTCTCACATCGATTGTTGGTTGTCAGAGTCGAATTCTAATTTGAAAGTCGAGTATCAATTCGAGTGTCAAAATTGAAACTCGGATTGATGGATCATGTACAAGTTTGAGTGTCAGGTTCAGGTCCTAGGTTAGATATCCAATCCCAATTTGAATGTTGAATGTTGGGTCTCGGGCCAAAGTCGGGGTCAGGTCTTGGGTCAGATCTCAAGGTCGGATTTCAGATCTTTTGTCGGGGTTGTTGTCATACCCCAACCCAAGGTGAGGCGGACAAGTACCATATGAACACATGTTTTACAAGTGACCTATGATGAGAAAGTGAACTACTATGCAGATAGATTTACTAAGGAGAAGCTATATAAACAACACATGTCGACTAGCTGAACCAATACACGTGACAAGTAAAACTATGAATACATATGATAGATTTACAATGTCTACAAAGCCTCTAATGGAATCCATGACTGTACGACTATGAATATACGCATAGTAAAGACTCGGCAAAGCCCCGAATCAACCTGGAGCTCACCAACAACCGCTGAGTATTATGTTCTTCTATTAGGGGGATCTACTAGTTGAGTACCTGTACATGCAACATGAAATGCAGCGTCCCCAATAAGGGACGTCACTATGAAAGAATGTACTGAATATGTAAGGCATAATGCAACCATATGTAAAATGAGAGCTCAAGTGAAACCAAATACAAATAGATAAGGATTTGAGACCACCTTTGCTTATACTTGTGGAATCATGTATGTTACATTCTTTTCTTTACTTTTATGTGTGTTATAATCTTTATAAGACATATGATACAAATGACCAGTTGATCAGTGGTAGAAGAGGATGACCCATGCTAGGCATTTTAACTCCTGGGATGTTGTCCTCATAATTCCACAAATTGGGATCGGCCCATGCTAGGCTTTTTCCCCTGAGTTGCCACCCTTCTATACCAATTGGGATAGGCCCATGCTAGGCTTTCGCCCCTGAGCTGCCACCCTCTATACCAATTGGGATTGACCTATGCTAGGCATTTGTCCCTGGGGTGCCACCCGTAATTATACAGATTGCTTCACTTAGATTCTTTGATCTCTGAGATTGTTGTTTTGATGTTCTCAACTCTTTTGAGATTGTTCTTTGGATAATCATAACTCTTTTGAGATTGTTCTTTTGATGATCATTATCTCTTTTAAGATTGTTCTTTGGATAATCATAACTCTTTTGAGATTGTTCTTTTGATGATCATAATCATTGTTGAAATTTGGAACTATGGACCAGTAGTAGAAGACATATGAATATGGACTTACGATAATAACAATGACATGGGAAGCAAATGTGACACCAACGTAATACTTAGGAGCTTATATGAATCCGTAAGCATTTTGACATCTCAAATTGAAGCACATCAAGTGAAGACGTTTAACATTCAGCCAAGAGATTTGAACTCTCTATGATAGTCAAATACTCACTAACTAATATCAAATACAAGGTGTTCATGAACGTGGAACCAAGGGGGAATGTGGACAGATTCAACTTAAGGACGGATACCTATTCCAAGTAAGTACATATAAAATGTACAATAGAGCAAGTAGGGATCTTGTGATGTAACATTATAGTCTAACACACTGGGAGTAATAACCAATAAAGGGAACATATGAACATGTGAAAGAATGACATATATGACGGAATAGACAATTGAAGCAAGTTGATATGGGCAGATTGTATATCCAACATATAAACATATGTACGATGTGTAATCTAGGATCATTTTGATTTATATAAGGGGAATACGTGCCAAGGGTACTTTAACGATGAAACAAGTTTAAACCTTGCATGCTAATACTTGGTAGAGTAAGCATGTACATTTAGTAAAAAAAAAACTCATATTAGAGTACTCACTTTAATGCTCTAGGGAGTAGGAACTGCAACTATGGATCAGTTACTACCAAGGGCACTTAGAAAGCTTACTTTGTAATACAAGTATTGGATTCATGCCAAAGAAATAGGAAATCGAATAGCCTTACATACCTTGCTATACAATTCAAAAAGTATGACTTAAGCTCCTTCTCTTCAGATTACTAATCTACAATAAAATAAGTTGTAAGACTAGTATTAGTAGCTAATCAATCAATTTGAGCTACTTGATCTCACCAAAATAGTAACCAAGAAGTAAACATGCAATTTATCTAGCCAATGTTTTCTTCCTTCCCTTTCCCTTTAATGGCGTTTATATATTGTACAACCTTCGTATCAGGTCCTCCCGAAAACTCCCTGCAATATTTAAGTCCTTTAGTGTCTCCATAACTTCCCCACACATCCAGTCACATCCCTTATTATACATACATAAAACAATCCTTAAACATAATAATGTAACATAAGCAATATGAATTATAGTTTCTGATCACCAGCACTTGAAGAGCTAATATTACTTTTAAAGTGCTCAAACAAGCTCATAACTGAATTTAAAGGGGACTCCTCTCCATGGCTGTTCCAACATGCACTAACCACCAGAACATCCTCCCCAATAATACACCATGTAGAAGGAACATTTACAACTCACTTACACATACCAAATGTACTAATTAACTCAAGAACAAGAGGGAGAAAATTGCAGTAGCTTACCTTGCTGGACAGAACTATAACTTGCTAAGACTTGGGTTCTTCAAGGTAAAGTTTGTCCTCCTAAACTTGTCTTAACTTATACCTTCCAATAGCTTGAACTCTCTAATATTTAAGAACCCTAATGGTATTTAATGGCTGATGTATAAAGCTAAGAGAGAGAAGAGAGAAAGCTCTAGAAATCCGAATTTTTTGTCAAAGTAAAAATGGTTTGAAAAGGCTGATATCAATCCCTTTTAAAGGGACCTGCTTTAGCCGACTTTCTCACTCATTTTGGGCTATAATTTATCAAGTAGGTGATCCACCTACTTGGACTTTCCACTTGAGCCTTTTTGGACTTAAGAATATTGGGCCTTGGCTGTCCATTTTCCCCTTATTCTTCTAATCAACTTGGGCCAGATTAATGCAAGTAGGTGGTAGTGTACTTGGCCCAATAACATGGTCAAAAGAGTCTTAGTAGGTGATGCACCTACTTGGTCCTTTGGGCTGGTCAATAAGTCAAAGTAGGTGATGCACCTACTTGTCACCTACTAGCTTAGTTAAGTCAAGCAAGCACCTCAATATTTTATTCCATTTCTAGACCTTAATACCTTTAATTTAACTTTAAACTTATATACACTATGTCACTTTAAACTTTAGACTCAAATACCACGTTATGATCTCAAGTTTAAATACTTCCATCGACGTCAACTTAATTGGGTAGCATCAAAATCCACGGACAGTTCACTTTAAACCTATTCTATTGTCACTAGTCACATAGGAAACCGAGTCCATAACTATACCACAGGGCAATTTATAAGCGTCATATAAATAGAACTAGTACACGTAGAATATGGGGTGTTACAGTTGTGTCCTAGTTCGCGTGTTAGGGTCATGTCCTAGATCGATTATCGAGGTTGGTTTTCGGGTAAAAAATTAGTTTCTACTCTCTAGTAAAAAATAAAAAGATATTTTCTTAAAAATGTTAGTTTTTCATTCACAAACCAAACATTAAACAATATTTTCTACTCTGCAACCAAGCATGAGAAAATCAGTCATAAGTCCACTTGTTTCCCAGGAAACCATTTTCCTTCTTACCAAACACACCCTAAATCAATATTAGTAAATAGAACATCTTGTATTTATCTCAAATTATTCTAATCCATCATTAATAAGTTATTAGATTAAGATAAAAACAACTATTTTACTATATTTTATTGATAATTGTGTATTTGAAGTGACATACAATTATTGGAGTGTTGTAAATAACAAATGTGAATTTAAAAACTCAGTATATTTCTTGAGTTCTTTATAGATTTTTTTTTTGGGTATATTGCTCTCTATTTTCCCAAATAAGCAAACCAATTAATAGGTTCATCGACGTTAGACTAATACTTTGCATCTAGCATTTGATACTAGTAAACCTAATATGAACCAATACCATTAGTAGTTATTAATTATCATTTCCTTAGAACTGCTTAAAAGTTACCAGATAGAAAGGGAACATTAAGGAATTAACAATATTTAGCGGGCCACAATTTATATTTTTTTTCAAAATAAAATAAATTGATAGTTTGTGTATATTATTGACAGTATACGAAAATTTGATAGAAATAAAATATTGGTCGGTAGCAAAGCATCCACTTCCCTTGTTTTCAATTAAGATGCCTCCCATCAAAGCTAGACCGCACATAATGGTGTGACTTAACAATAATTAATGAAGTTGGTAAAATCAATTCCAGGGGATTAATATGTAAGCGATTTTAGTTTATTTATTTAAATTTTAGTGTGTGTATATATATATATATATATGATGATGATGATGATAAAAGATATTGTAGAAAATATGCACAAGTTGACCGTGTACGGATGGATAAATTTATGAAATATAACTTGAGAGCATGAATTTCCAAAGCATAAGCTAAGTGAATTTCTATAAGTGAATGAAAATAAGACGAGAACAAAATTTGCGCATCAAGCCTCTTGAAACCTATTAATACACATTATTGCTACTCTCTAATCATGAATTTCCTTAAAATGGTTGAACTTCAAATTTACCTTATCTAATTTGTGTCTCGTATCTGATGATGCATCTTCGGAGCTAGGTGGGCTCACATTGTGGTGTCAATCTCTTAGTCACACTTGACTTGTCGCTTATGCCATATGTCACTTTATGGTTCATCTATCTATCGATCATGATCAATTTTACCCTATATAGATTGTCACGCCTCTATCCTACATCCCGGACATTGCCGGCACTCAGAAACCATTGTTGGTCCCAAGCGAACCCTTGGTCTGGCTGACTACTGAGCGGAAGACTAAACATACATGCATAAGCCTTATAAAATGAACATTTAAAATCAATTAAATATATCTCACACAAAAGTCTGAAATAAATTTGAATATGAATAATGATAATAATGCTTAAACTTCTGAATACAAAAGACTAAATTGACTCATTGACTTTGTCTATCTATGGAGCCTCTACTAACTAAACATAGGTGTTGGGACAAGACTCATGACTACCTGACTATTCAACTAACGATGGCTGAAAAATTAAATAAACTATACTAACCAAATTAGAGCCCCTGGGAAGTGAGGAGGTCTCACCAAATGCTAGTGGAAAGTGATCTTACTGAACATCTGCTATCAAGAGTACTTGAAACTGCATCATAAAATGATGCAGCATTAAATGGCATCAGTACATGGAATGTACGGTATGTAATAATACTGAATGAAATAAATTATTAAACTGAAAAGAAACTAAAAGTAAAGCATGAACATGAGGTGAAATCATTAAATCTCTACAATGAGATATGCAATAATAGCAAAATACAAAAATAATATACTTCTTTTGTTGGAGAGTTTCTTTAACCAAAAACCATCACTATGAGCCTCGTGATAATACAATGTCTAGCCCATGTTGCCAGTCATCCTATACCTTGCCGGAGTATACGACAATAAAACTTAACCTATGGATCCATCTGCAAAGCCCTCAACAAGGTTGTGAGGAGTTTCCTGAATCAACAACATGATCTTATCTACGCTAGCGACACAATTTATGTCTTTTGAGTTGTTAACTCTTACCCAAATCGATGCTCAATATTGTTGACCATATCAGATATGATTCCAAATCATATCTGATATGATTCCAAATCATATTTGTTATGATTCCAAATATCTGATATGATTCCAAATATCTTATATGATTCTAAAATATCTGGGAGAATATTCTAATTTAACTAAGCACAATCACATCATTGATATTGTGCAAGATATGCTATGATATTGTGCTAGAATCATGCTTGTACCTTTTTATATAAATAGTGGATAGTTTATCAATTGTAAAGGATAAAAACACAAAATAGTTTTCAATTCTTTTTGGTCTCTGATTTCTCAATTGTTATCATTGTATCAAGAGCCTAGTTTTTTTTCTCCAGAAACTAGTTTAATTTGCTCCTTATTGTTGTTTGATTTCTATCATCGGATATCTCTTGTCCTTCTAATGGAGTCACATTCTCACGACATTTTGTCTACCAAATTTGATGGAAAAAATTACCCGATGTGGGAATTTCATTTCCGAATCTTTGTTCAAGGGAAAGCTTGTTTGGAATCCTGGATGGATCAACAACTGAGCAAAATGAAGACAAGGAAAAACAAGTTTGGCACGCTAACAATGCTTGTGTAATTTCGTAGATCCTCAATTCTGTACATGTAGATGTTGCACTCAATCTGTGTCCGTTCAACTTGGCAGCAGAGATGTGGAAGCATCTCAAAAAGGTATATTCTCAATGTAATCATGCTCAGGATTATGAGTTGGAACATACTCTTTCAGAATACAAACAGGGAGATAAAGACATTTAAAGTTATTATTCGAGACTTATGGCAATTTGGTCAAAACAAGACCAAAGCTTTGGAGGAAACCTTTCTTCCGCAGGCTTTAAGGAAGTTATGTTCGAGAGGAAGAAGACTCGAGCTGTCGAATTTCTCATGAAATTGAGACCTGACTTTGAGCCTATTAGAGCTAACATTCCTAACAGAGAAACTCTTCCAGACATCGATGTAGTTTTTGGAGAACTCATTCGTTAGGAGCCGTACATCAATACTCTGGCATCCATGGATTCGTCCTACACAATTGACGCGACTACGTATACATCAAAAGGTATCCATAAATCATATACTCAGAGCTTATTTCAAAAGTCTAGACCACAATGCTTTGAGTGCAAAGAGTATGGCCGTATTGCGAAAAAAGAAACATATGCAATTATTGTAAGAAGCTTGGCCATATAATTCTGGAGTGCAATCGATGCCCAAACACGCGTCAAAGCAAGCACAAAGCTTATCAAGCGTCTAAAGCTTATTTGAGTCAAGCAGAGATCACACCATCTTCTTTGGATCCAAAAGCACTTCAAAAGATGATACAAGATTTTGTTGCAGCTGCTCTCCCAGGGATATTTCCAGTGCTCTCACTGTTGCCTATCCTGATAAGCATTTAAATAAGAATTCAAAAGTTTGGCATAAAGATTCGGTTTGATCTAACCATATGACAGAAAATATCCATAATTTACACTCTTTATCAACTCCATCAGAAAATCATCTTATTTTCACAACCAATGATGATACTTTACCTGCCTCTAAGATTGGAAAATCATCTTGCTTCACTAATGTCCTTTTTGTCCCTAAACTTACTATTAATCTTATTTCGATTGGACAGTTGGTGGAACAAAATTGTCTTGTTGTTTTCTCACGTCTTGGTTGTGTTGTTCAGAATCTGGAGAGAAGAAAGGTGATCGCCAGGATCATAAAATTGGGAGAATGTTCCAGTTGTCCATGTCTGAAACACCTCACCATGCATGTTATATGTCTGCCAGTAAAGAAGACATCACTAACTCAAATTAATTATGGTATTTGTGGCATTATCGTCTTGGACATCCACATGCTCAAAATCTTTCTTCCATGTTACAATATTATCTTCATTTGAATAAAAAATATGGGTTTTGTCATCAAAATTGAATTGTGAAAATTTTGCTAAATTCAAAATTCATAAACTGCCTTTTCCTTGTAGTACTTCTTCATACAACTCTACTTTTGATTTGATTCACAGTGATGTATGGGGTCCTGCACCAATTTCATCTAGATTGGTGTATCGATATTTTTCTTGTTTATTGATCATGTTTCTCGAAATATATGGGTGTTCTTTTTTAGAAAAAAATTGAAGTTCCTAAAATCATACAACAATTTGTCACCTATGTTGAGACTCAGTTCAATACACAAATCAATTTTTTTTGATCTGATTTAGGTGGGGAATACATGTAGTCAGAACTCATAGTTTTTTTCAAAGAGAGAGGCATTACTTCTCAACACTCTTGTCCATACACACCTGAGCAAAATGGGGTTGTAGAAAGAAAAAATAGGCATGTTCTGGAAACCACATTAGCTCTTCTTGATACATCAAATGTTCCTAAAATATTTTGGGTTGAAGTCATCCAAACTTCTATCTATTTAATAAACAGACACACTATTACCATTAACAAAGTTGATAGTCCATATTCCATTCTTTTTGGTAAACTCTCTGATTATTCTCATCTAAAAGTTTTTGGTTGTGTGTGTTTTGTCCATTTACCTAGACCTGAACGTCATAAATTATCTGCTAAAGCTGTAAGGTGTATTTTCCTGGGTTATAATGATGTTCAAAAAGGCTATCTTTGTTATGATTCTTCCAGACGATAGTTGCGGGTTTCCAGACATGTAATTTTCTTTGAGCATCTGTTTTCTTACCCTATTACCTCTTCAACAAAATCAAACTCTGTCTCCTTTCTGTACAAGTTTGAGAATCAGTAGGTACAAAATCCTACATCTCCCAACGAAGACCCTAATGACATTACTGATGATCCTGGTAAATCAGATGCATTTCCTACGAATAATTCAGGTAATAGTACTTTGTCACATAATTCATTGAATACCTCTTTCACTGACTCATTTGACAACAATGATTATTCTGATGGTGAACCTATACCAAGTGACCAAATAAATTCTTCCATTCCTTCTCTTTGTCACTCTGATCTGCCCTAGATCGATATGGATACTCTCCAGGTAGATACAGTCGATCGTATGCCTTACTTGCTACTTTGAATTCTATTTTTGTCTCAACTACTTACCAACATGCATCAAGTCATGACTGTTGGAAAAAGGCAACGGAAGAGGAACTTTTGTCTTTAGAAGAAAATCATACATGGGATTTGATATCTAAATCGGCTGAAGCTTCTGTTATTGGGAGCAAATGGATTTATTCTATGAAAATGAAGTTTGATGGCACATTGGAGAGGTACAAAGCTCGACTAGTAGCTCAAGTATATAAATAAGAACATGGTTTGGACTATGAGGATACTTTTGCTACTGTTGCAATAATGACGACAATTCGTGTGTTGATCACTATAACATCCATCAAACGGTGGAAAGTTCATCAAAGGGATGTGAAAAATGCATTTTTGCATGGTGAACTACATGAGGTTATATAAATGAAGCCTCCCCCAGGGTACAACCAAGCTCAACCTGATATGGTTTGTCGTCTTCGAAAATCTCTTTATGGTCTCAAGAAAGCGCCACGTGCACGGTTTGAGAAGTTTCTATCTACCATCATAAATGCTAGATTTTCTCAATGTGTTTTTGGTTATTTATTATTCTTCCAGCACTCCAATACTGGTATGACAATTTTACTATTGTATGTTGATGATATGATTATAACTGGCAGTGATGAGAATTGAATTGTACAACTCAAGAATCTTCTTAATGCAACTTTCAAAATGAAGGACCTTAGCATGTTAACATATTTTTTGGGGTTGGAGGTTGAATATTTGCAGGATGGTATCATGTTAAGCCAAAGGAAGTATGCAGAGGATCTTATCACACAAGCATGTCTAAGTGATTAGAAGGAAGCTCACAAGCCTATGGAGATCAATGTGAGGTACAAAAACGATGATGGTGACCCTCTTGCAGAACCAACATTGTACATGAGGCTCATTGGTTGTCTAATTTATTTGACAATAACAAGACCTAACATCTCTTATCCAGATCAAGTCTTGAGCCAATTTGTTACAAATCCTTGCCATCATCATTTTTTTGCCCTCCTCAGAATCATTTGCTATGTTCAGAGTACAATTAATCGAGGTCTTTTCTTTCATTCAACATCATCTCTAAATCTCGAAGGGTATGCAAATGCAGATTGGGCAGGATGTCTAAACTCTCGAAAGACTATGATAGGATGGTGTATGTTAATCGGATCATCAGTTGTCTCATGGAAGTGCAAGAAGTAGCCAAGAATTTCAAAACCATAAACGGAGGCAGAATATAAATCAATGTCAGCTGCTTGCTCTGAAATTGTGTGGATACGTCGATTGATGGCAAAACTTCATATCTCTGTTGATAGCTCCACTACATTAACAATACTAGTGCAATACAAATAGCAACAAATCCGGTCCACCATAAGAACAAAAACCGCATTGAAGTGGACTGCCATTATATTCGAGAACTTGTTGTTAATCAAGTCATTAGTCTTCGACATATCACGTCGCATGATCAATTGGCAAACTTGTTTACAAAAGTGATTACAAGGAGCAGATACCAATTCTAATTATCCAAATTAATGCTTCTTGATAAGTAGCATCAATTTGAGAGGGGATGTTGACCATATCAGATATGATTCCAAATCATATCTGTTATGATTCAAAATATCTAATATGATTCTTAAATAACCAGAACAATATTCTAATTTAACTAAGCACAATCACACCATTGATATTGTTCAAGATATGATATGATATTTTGCTAGAATTATGCATGTACCTTTGTATATAACTAGTGGATAGTTTATCAATTGTAAATGATAGAAATATATAATAGTTTTGAACTCTTTTTGGTCTCTGATTTCTCAAATGTTATCAAATACTACTCCCAAAACATGCAATAATACTCATGCTGTAAAGATGTCCCCCTTTAGGGGAAAACTGAAAATTTGATACTTTGAGTCTATGCTCAATAATACTTCTTTAAAATAAACTGAACTGAACTTAAATGACTTGACTATGCTTTTCTGAAAATCTTATTTTGACTCACTGTTCTGCATACTCTTTTATCAATGCATTGAACTTACTTTAAAGACTGATTGAAAATCCTTTCTCTAAAACTGATTATGCTTTCTTTAAACTAGCCTTGTTTTCTTCATGAAGATAATGCATAAGAACTGATATATCAAGGCTTTCATAAAATTCATAATTAAATATGGTTCATGTGGTGAAATAAGCATGATCAATAATTAAGAATCGTCCAATCAATTAATATACTAAAATAGACACTACAAAATCAATATTCATGATAAGAAAGTAAGTAGAACCCTCAAATGTAGTAAGCCTTGGGTTTGAAACCCTAGTTGAACCTTGCTAACTGAAATTTCGATGTAGGGCATGAGGAAGAACTCATTAACTCACTATGATAGCCTTACATACCTTAAATCACTCTAATTTAAACTCTAAGTTTGAAGAGAAGCCCTAAAAGTCTCTTCTTGAACTTTAGGATGAGTTCTTGTTTTCGCTAGATATGAGAGAAAGATTTGATGTAGAATCTTATTAAGAATTTGTGATTAGAGATTGAAAATTTTTAGAACTAATTTAGATACATGAGAATAACATACTTTGGTATTAAAGATGCATGAGATTAGAGAATTTGAGAGAAAATAAGCCCCAGGTCGTGCAAGATGAATTTTATAATGACCACCGTCTTAACTTAATAAATATAGAATTTTGAAATCTAGACTCTCGAAATTTATTTGGTGTGTGTGGTGCACCCACCCAGGCTGCTGGGAAAATGGCCTAGAGTGGTGCGCCCATGCTACCAGGCACGCGGAGTGCATGATCAATTTGACATCTCTGTAGTAAAATCAGATAACATTTTAATCAAGAGTCGGGTTGACGATCGGTTAGTGACGTTGGAAAGAATTATTGTAGGCCTTTAATTCGATAGGTCACGGGTCACCTAAATCTTACTATTCTGAGAGGTATGGTCGTTTGAAGTTGACCCTTGTAGGAACTCATGTGAAAACATAGCTGATAGAAATGTTTTGACTTGGCTTAGTGTTTAAGGTTCCTTACGACCCTAAACCATATCTGATATACTTACTACACTTTGTAAAGGACCTTAATATATATGCACGACTTAGAATTCATTGGGTCCAGACTTATACACATACAAAGGATGATTAGAATCTTTGCTTAGAAGTTGTTGGACGTTACATAGATTGTCCCGCATTTATTTGGGTACTCAAAGAATTGTGAAAGAAAGATGGAAAACACTTCAATTCTTGGCCGAAAGCAAATGAAAAGTCCTCTGATATTTCTTGATGTGACACATGCCCATCCACTTTTAATGCTCCGAGTACGTGTCTTCCTGTGATTGGATAAAAACCACGGCCGACCATCCAGGCAATAGTGACGTTTCTTTTCCAAAATCTATATATGTTCTTCCATTTTCAATTTACTTCCTTCACACCTTCTCCTTAGAACTTTCTTGTCATTCTTCCGACTTTCAAATTTTATCTGAGTTTCATTAAAGATTACCACCTTCTTAACTATCCTTTGACTTGATTTATCTTGAATCTACGACATAATTACAACTTAATAGGGGAGGGTGGGGGGACAAAGTCTACAATAGCAATTTGAAGGCACAAACCACAATTGAGGACGAGGATTTGGAGAATGAAGATGTTGGGTGAATCATTTTACAAATGACCCATGAATTTTACAAATGATCTGATTTAGATTTTTATCCAAAAATATTAACCCCCTTAAGTTTTAAACTAAAAATTATTTTAGTTCTGCATAAATGAAAATATTTATTCATGTGGACTGTTACTTGACATCTTTTTTTTTAATACAATTAGAGAGTGCAAACTACATACAATCATCTATTAAATGATGTGTGTTTTAATACATATATGGTTATTGTTTAGGTAGAAAAAAAGAACAATTGATAATGGAAGTGTGACTTTGACCATTTAACTTTGTTTTTTAAAAATGTCTACTTTCACTTGTCGAATTTAAAAATCAAGAGATAATTTATCAATTAGTTCTTGATAAATTGGACCTTCACCAACAAGATGAACAAAGTTCATGTAATCAACCAACTTAACTATTAAGATTTGTTCCCTCTAGTCCATATTAAGTGAACTGTCATAAGTTTTTTTTTTTTTTATAGTTCAAAATAAGTGAATATTTCAAAGTTCAAGATATTTGTTAATTGGATTTTTTTTCTTCATATTTATCCTTTCTTTTAATGATGTTGTGAACTACTTTATATTTTTAGGAGAATAGTTTAGGAATAATAATGATTAAGAATAGCCTTTAATATTTGTCCTTAATATTTTTCTTTAAGAGGAGTTTTATATCCCAACAATTCACTTAATATAGACTAGAGGAAGTACCATTCATTTCCCCAATATATTTGTCAAAATATTGAATTAATTATATTCAAAGAATGATATAGTAAAATTAGGGAAAAGGCACAAGTACCCCCCACCCCCCCTAAACTATGACCGAAATCCCAGAGACACACCTTAACTAAACTATATAAGATCATATTACCCCCTTGAACCCATTTTTTTTTTCTTGTAAATTTGTACACCTTCTTGGCTTACATGGAATCCAAATATCTCCCATGCGCCTCAATTGTGTAGAGTCACAGAGTGTGCCACGTAAGACAAAAGGTGTACAAAAATACAAAAAAAAATGAGTTAGGGAGGGGGGGGGGGTAATAGGACCTTAGTTTAGTTAAAGTGTGTCTCTGAGATTTCGGTCATAGTGTAGGGCGGTACTTATGTCTTATCCCAGTAAAATTACTCTTTTATTTATTTCTCGTTAAGGAATATGACAGGTGTGTTCAAACTTAGACCTGAAGAGTATAAAAGTTCTTAAATACTAAAAAATACTTATTACAGCCTTTGCATTTCACAAGGCTTTAGGGTTTTCATTTCCCTTTTTCCTTTGCTTTTGAATTTTCAATTTTTCGTCTTCGTCTAGGATTACTAGGAGACCGAGTTTATTCAAGTCCTTAATCTCCTTAGGTATATACCCAAATTCAATCAGAGCTTCTCATTTAATTGATATACACGTCCTCACAATATATGATAAGGATTTATACTATGTTTTTTTTCTTAAAGTAGGTAGATATACTCATTTGTGTCAGAAGTATTTTTATTGTGTTTTTTTACTCTATGTTATTTCATGTTCTCCTTGATTGTATCGATGATATGAGATTCATATCCATCACCCTTCGTGTCCACCGTTCCAAGAAGACGCTGACCACCCAACTCGAAAAGGGCTACCTTAAAAAAATAAGCCTACTTATAGTAGATTGAATACAACCTAATGAGAAGCCGTCGAGGCTCTCCCACATTAATAGCTAGCTTTTGCAGTGTGGAAGAATGGATATTTAGAGTCCACAAAATTTGTATAAGAAAGTTATTGTCTATATATATGGTCTTGGGAAATGGATAACTTTTGAGTCGAGTTAGGTGCAAATGTTCATTAATTTCTTTGTATGATAAAATGTAACATGGAAGCATAATGTATCGGTTGCTATTTATAAATAGTTAATCTAGAGTTGGCAGATGGTTTAGACAGGACTCTCGGTGAAATTATAGTAGTGGCGGAAGGAGATTCAAAATATAAATTTTGAGATAAATACTAGAATTATACCTAAGATTTAAATATATGATCTAAAACATATTTTGAACCCCATTTGCCACTACACTAGTATCTTCCCTTATGTCAAATGTGATTTAACGATTTACACATAACTAGGAAGATTATGTTTGCCTTAATTACACAGTATAATTTTTTAATGAAGGGGATCAAATTAACAACATTGCCAATACGTAGTTCCAACACTTAATAATAGTGCTAACTGCTAACTACCTATTCTAAATGGAACTGTCTTCTATAAATAGTACTTAATAAGTTTAATAAAATATATAGGCTAAGTTGATTGTTTTCTTCTAAAATTAGGGGGGATGGGGAGTAAATTCAATAATAGTGCTAACTGCTAACTAACATTTCTAAAAAATTAGGGGTGAAGTAAATTCAAAACATAATATTAATGGGTTGAAACCAAAAATATGTTGTATAATTTTTGACAGAGATTGTTTGTGCATTTCTGAAAGGAGATTTTTTTTTATTCTGCTTTCTAAACTCATGAGAACCTTAAATTTGTACCTACTGAAAGGATTTGAGACCATATTAGGACTGGTCTATTGTGGGATCTACTAAAAAGAACCCTTCAAGGCCACAATTTATCTGATGCCACCTGTAACTGTTGGGTTTTAAAAGATGTGAATGAAATTGAATAGTTGTGACTTCTATAAAGAGTTTTGACTTTTATGAAGAGTTGCGACTTTTCTGAAGAGTTGTGACTTTTCTGAAGAGTTATGACTTTTCCATAAGGTTATGAATTTTCTGAAGGGTTGTGACCTTTCTGATAAGGCACAATAAGTAGCCATTGACACTACCATCTATTGTCTATAAATAGAGGTGTTCCTCTTATTTTTCAATAACAAAATTATGAACTTCTTTCTTTTCTACTAAATATAGTATTCTAAGTGTACTTTACTTTTGTTGAGTGGTTTGCTGACACCGTGCTTTTAAGTATCGATACACCGGTGAGTAAGATTATTCTATTATGAGAGGATATATTCCATTGACCTCGGGTACTTGAGGGGACTAATTTCCTTAAGAAAACATTGTGCATTCAGTGGGCTCAATTTTTCTTTTTTGAGAAAATATTTTGTTTATTATTTTTAATTTGTTTTAGATTCTATTTTCTTTACTGGTTTTAAGTTTCTAGTTTTGAAAATATTCTTTAAATTTTGTTTTTTCTTACCAAGTTCTTCAAAATTATTGTTCTAAGTATCTTAGTAATAATTTCACACCAAAGGTGGTTTTGAACTTTAGGTATTTATGTCAAGCATGATGCATTATACATAAACATTCTGCTGATCAGCTTTGATGTTTCCTTGGGAGGAGAGTGATTTTGTAGCTTATGCTGAAAGGTCTAACATTTATCTTCATCTGAAGCATAACTTCTTCAGGTCGAAAATTAGCTATCTTGTTTTCCTGGAGAATATGCCCAACTTTTGTATTTTCTCCTTTAGTTGTTTTTTTCTCCAATATTTTATAGCCAAAAATGGTTTGCTTTCTACTGTGGACTTTTGACGTTTCTTTATTTTTCTACGGTTTCAGACTTCCATTGGTATCAACAGAGTTAGAGAATTCCAGCTAAATGTCTTCCAATGAGGAGGTTGGGGAGAGTCGTGCACATGTTGTATATAATGGGAGTGCTTCTAGAATCAATGAAATTGGGCTTCAACTATATCCAGTTTCTGAGTATGACTCTGGCGAAGGCTTACCATATGCTCCTGTAGATTGGCCAAATGCTGGTGATAAGTGGGAATGGTGGGTAGGGAAAATAGTTACAAGTTCAGGCACCTTTAGAGATAGATATATGTATCTTCCGAAGCATTTTAAGGCTCCAAAAGGTGGAAAGAAAATGCTTTTCGAAGTAAGATTTCAGTTAAAATGTATCTCCAATATGAGTATCCTGACATGGATATAAACCAATTTTTTGCCTCATTTAGTTGGATGATTCCTTCGAAGCAGTCGCCAAGCTCTAAAGGTTAGCTTCGACAGGGCTCTTTGGTATATATCATGTAGATATTTATTCGGTTGTTTGCATTAATGAAAAAAAACACTTACCACATCTTTTTATTGACCTAATGCCAAATTTGTTTTCTTTTTAATTAGATATTGATTTTGACTCAGATATGAAAGAGAGGACTACATCTTCAGGGATAGAATTACAATCTTTACTGTCTGACTCTCCTATAAGAGCCATTACTTGTAAGACTGGTAATAGAATCTGTAGCAGTTTAACAATAGAAAATCCTTTTCCGGCCATGATTTGTGATATCTGTTGCAGTGAGCCTGGTTTTTGCCGAGACTGTTGTTGTATCCTTTGCTGCAAAACTATCAGTTCAGACTTTGATGGCTACAGTTACATTCGATGTGAAGCAACAATAGAAGGCTATATATGTGGACATGTTTCCCATCTAGACTGTGCTCTACGAGCTTACATGGCTGGGACAATTGGAGGAAGCATCAATTTGGATGCACAGTATTTATGTCGATACTGTGATTCAAGGCTGGATTTGGTTCCACATGCTCTGAAGCTTTTAAACACCTGCACATCTACTGCTTCTTGTGCTGACATCGAAAATATTTTGAATGTTGGCATTTGTATTTTGCGTGGCTCACAAAAAAGAAGTGGAAAAGAGTTGTTGCATCGCATTGAATCAATCAAGGCAAAGGTATAACTAATTGATGAATTGTACTTTTTTTCCTTATAATGCTATCTTTTTTCCATTTGAGGTTTACAGTTACCTGAATGACCAATTTGATAATCATATCAGCTTATGAAAGGAGTCTGCATTCAAGATGCATTCAAAAAGGAAAGTTGTGTGGATAGCACTGGTAACTTCTCTGCCCTCTCATCATCTTGTTTGTGTTGATCTGTTACTTTGACTTGAATATTTGTATCTGAGCAAGACATTTCAGTATGTGCAAATGTGGTTCTCTTTTTATAAGTATTGTTTATTTCAGGACACAAATATATGCATTTGTTGATTTTTTTCAAGTTAACTACCCTATAGTTTAGACGATTAGATAAAAAAACATATTATATATTGTGTAAAGAGATAAAAGACACAATTGATACAAAGATTTTTATACTTGTTCAAATCACCGATGTGGTGCCTAATCCAGTCCCCTTGGTTTCCTTAGAGCTTGAATGTTTCTGATTAGAAAAATAGCCTATTGTGAACTCCTTGATATGAAAGATTACAGTTCACTTGTTGGTAACATCCTCTACTCTTATAGTTTTCTCATCTCTCCTTTTCTTTTCTTTTCACTAGTTAACTATATTAAATACAATGTTTTTACAAGATGAAACAGTGACTAGGATAAATGTGTGCTAACTTGTTTCCATCTTTAGAAAAGTCATTCTTCCTTGATGAAAATCAATCTTCCTTGATTATGATAGGGTGTGCTTTCCTTCTAGTAGGTTGCTGACTCGTCTTGATTTCATTTTTATGCGAGTCAATCTCTTCAATTCTGGTACAATCGTTTATCAATCTTCCTTAATTCTGGTAGTGTGTGACTTCCTTCCGTGTTTAGATTTATGCTTTCTTTTCACGGGTTTTGGATGTATCTCTTTTTTTCCTGCACAAATCATTTAGGATTAGTGTCATTATTACAATATAAAGTTAATAGAGCTAACAATGCATTATTTGGTTCCGTCAACATTTTAGTTCTGAGCATCGGATGGGAATTCCGTTAGTTTCATTGCTTCCAGAACGTCGAGTTTGAGCTAGTAGAGTGGTTGGTAAGGTTTTCGAAGCCTTAGGTTAAGAGTTGGCCGTTTAGGCGAGAAGTTGATCTTTAGGTCTAAAGAAATGTCCAAGTGGGTATTTTTATATAAATGATCTTTTTTTTTTAAAATCCAAAGATTTCATTGAGTCCAAAATGTCGAGTTTAGTGGGGTGGCATCTTTCATTTATTTTTATCGGGTCTCGAATAAATCTTGAGGGTCCGTTTTGAGATTTTAATAAGTTGGAGATTATACTATTTTGCTTGTGTGGGGGTTGATTATATTGTGTTGCCTGTGTGGGGGGTTGATTATATTGTGTTGCATGTGTGGGGGCATAGATGTGTTGCTTAACTTATGTTGAGGCCTTAATTGTTGTTCTATTTGCTTTGAGAACATCTGATTCATGAGTTGCATGTGATAGAGGCTTGTAATGCTATTTGACCTGTAATGCCCGAGTGAAGGGTTGAGTTGGAAACATTATAATGCTTTGAGTAAACGAAATGCTTTCTAAATGGAATTCACTTATTTCAAATGAACTCTTTCCCACTTTTTTTCATATGAGGGTGTATATCATGATTCAACTGAGTTTTGAAAAATTTAGATTATTGATACATGTTGAGTTGATTATTGCCTCCATGTTATATATGTATTGTGATGCATCCATCCTCATTCATCATATCATGTTCTTGGGAAATTCAGAAAATGTGGAGATTCCTTTTGAGAAAGAAAGTGAGACACCTTTTTATATCCTTGACCACGCTAAGGTGGCAAGTTGATAAGATGTTGAGATTGTGATTTGGTATATGAATTGCGAGTCTCCCATGGGTCCTTGTCTGGAATCCTTAGCTCGACAAGGTGTATATGACAAGTTGTGCGACAACCTTGATTCCGTCGTACCACCAAATAATTGCATCATCTCATTGCATTGCATTAATCATTTGAGTTGCTTGACTTGGGTGTGTTATGGGAATTGTTGTGACCTTATGCGTTCACTTTAGTTGCGTCGTTCATTATAAATTGGCGGCACTAATGCCGGAGTGGGACTTTTTTGTATCTAGGTGGAAGCGAACTTTTTTTGTATCCAGGTGGAAACGCTCATTAGTTAATTTATAAGCTGATTAATTCCTTTTGCTCAGTTGGCCAAGCCTACTGAGTACTTGTGGGTTGTTCTCACTACTACTTCTGAATCATTTTTTATGCAGATTCTGGTTAGGGTACTCCTCGTGGTGGCTGATCATTTCTAGCTTTGGAGATCTTTTCGGAGTGGTGGTGCGATCCTGTTTTTGGATCACCATTAGTTCCATCTAATATTTTCAGTCTTTATTTCTTACCGGAGACTTATGATGTGTTTCATACTCTAAAGTTGTATTAGATGCTCTTTATACTTATGCTACCTGGTTTTGGGATATTCTTTGTTGTTCTTTTCTATCGTTTGTGGCCTGACCACCTTTTTGGAGTCTCGTATGTGTGTTATTTTCGGCTTACACACTTTTTTTGGGGGGGGGGGGGTTGGAGTGTGTGTCATCATAACCTCGACTTTTGGATCGTGACAAAATGCCT
>JAJOOR010086276.1:0-54489 GCA_036250505.1 Solanum acaule | reverse complement strand
CCCCCCCCCCCCCCCCCCCCCCCCCCCCCCCCCCCCCCCCCCCCCCCCCCCCCCCCCCCCCCCCCCCCCCCCCCCCCCCCCCCCCCCCCCGGTTTGTCACTAGTAAGTAAAAAAACAACAAAATAAACAAGGGTTTCTAAATAATGAGAAAGGATCCTTGGGATATGACCGGAATAAGGGTTAATCTTGATTATTGGGTAGATGTATTCGATAGAAGAGTTAGAAAATAATTGTGACTAGGCTAGACTTTAAAGGGGATAAGCTCTCTCTCGAGCAACTTACCCCATTTCAAATGCGTTCCTCTCGGACACCCATTTGCCGCATGAATACCAGCCTACACCGTAACCCAGTCACTCTCTCAAACTGAGTGTGTGGACATGGTACTAGGGTTCATTCTCTCAAGCTGAACCTCATGTCGACCCAATCACATTGGCCTTCAATTTAGTGGTCCTAGTTTTACAACCTCTTTCTCGAGCAAGCCGAAAACACATATATGAGATTATATTTGCAATTACAACCTCATTAAGCTCATCCACAACCACTAAACAAAATCACATTTAAACTACGATTAAACTATCAGCAAGCAAGACCCATCAATTATCTTAACCATATTCGCTAAATCACACCCCAAGAATCGGGGTTTTTAGCCATACATCAACAGTTCAAAATTTATACCTAAATAAGCTTGCATTCAAATGCATATTAAGATTTAAGTCTTGTTACATGCCAATGAAGAATACAAGAGACCCAAGTCCAAATCTTTGGAGATGAAACCCTCTTCTTCTTCAAGTCTCCAAAACCCTCTCAAACTTAGAGTAAAAAAATACTATTCTCTATGAAATTTATATGAAATTAAAATAAGTCTTCCACACCAATACTAAAACTCTAACTAGTATTTATAGTTTTCAAAGATTTGTGCTGCAGTGGATTGTTAGGCGTCGTTAGTCAGAATTGCCGATCAACTCGGCGATTCGCCCTTTGGTGTAGTTCGTCACTATCTTGCACTAGCGTTCAGCATCGTCGTGCTCTGGGTCATTGGGCGTCATGGTATTGCTTCGCGGAACTTCTCGGCGATGCGCCGACTGCTCCCTTTTTCCGCCAACTTGATCTTTTTCTTCAAGGCTCAGCACACTGGAACAAAAGGCGAAGTAAGACCCTTCGGCAACTCGCCAAGTGGACTCGGTGATCCTCAGGCTTTCATTTCTTCATTCTTTTCAGCTTTTTCGTTCCTTTTTGCGACATAGTGTCCATGCTTTTCTTAAAACTATAAATACCTAAAACTTAAGGGTTTTCATCAGATATTGAGATAAAATAGGCATTTGAAGACACAATTTCTATTAAAATATAGCCCTAAATAAGTCCAATTTGTGGACTCATCAACAGCCCAGACTTAAACTTTTGGTAGTCCTCAAGCAAACTCATGTTCAGCTGTTCAAAAAAAGTGGCTCGAACAGTGCTACACAGGACTCAATCATGAATGAACACAACAAGACTCAATTTACTTATGCAAAGATCAAATGTGCACTCATAGATTTAAGTCGTGACTCACCAATATCAATGAATCTCATGCTCACAATACTTGCTTCAAATGCAAGTTGAAGCTCAACTATAGTGTTCAAATGCCCTCACACAAAGAATGATTCCATATTCACATAATGGTTTCACAATTTAAAGCTTTGGAATTAGATGCAAGCTCACACTCACAAGGAAGAACGTAATGCATAATTCCACCCATAGGTTTACCGTATTTTCCAATCAACTTTTGTTTCAACTCACTCATGACAAAAAAAAAAGGTCTTTTCAAGGTTTCTAATGGGGTTGAGTGCAAATGTATGGTCATTTAGGCTCATTGACTTTCATCCTCATGAAATGTGGTGCTTACAACACTTCCTTTTCTTTTCCTTTATTATTCCCTTTAGTCCTCATAAGTCATCCTATTATTCTCTTCCCATGAATTGTTTGGAAACCCTATTTCTTTTGTACTTTATTCCACAACTTTCTTTTTCATTATTTTTCTTTTTCTTTTCTGTCTTTTCTTTTCTCTTTTTTATTATGGAGGGTTTCCATTTTGCTCAAAACCATGGGTAGGAGGGACTTTCTTGAACTTCTTGCTTTGCCTTCTCTTTTCACCACACCCCCAACTTAGGATTTTGGCCTAAGTTGGCTATTCAAACTAACCACAACTTCATGAGGGTTATGGGTGATGGATTAAAAAAGGCCTAGTTTTCATCAAGTTTCTTCACAAGAAATGTAAAGCTCAAGGGGTGTTCAAGAGAGAATCATACGCTCACAAGGTAGGTCACAAAAGTGGTATATGCCAAATTGGTTCACACTCTTCGAAGTTGCCTAAGATCATATCAAGAGATAGCATCACTTAGTCGACCGGACCAACGGGGTAAATTCTAGGATCTATCATGCATAGTTCCGATGTAAGCTTATCAGACTAGGCATTGACACTATAAGTTAAACAAGAATCCACACTTTCACTAGCGTGAATGATCATCACAAGAGAATCAATTTGATACAAGGCTAGTCATAACGAGATGCAAAGAGTTCACATATTTTCTATGCAACTTCATTTGGCCACATCGTAGCCACGCATTCATGTTTATTCGATTGAGAGCACTATTCAAGTCATCGGTATTGATTGGAATCGAGACTCAAATTTTGCAAAAGAACAACCACATTCAACTCATGAGAGGTGGCAAAAATGAGAGAAAAATTTTAAAAAATTCGGAAGGGTTAAAATCATTTTGCAATTTAAAACAAATGGAGTCTCAAGCTCAAACATCCACAGAAAGAAGTATTTAACACAATTTAAACAGAACAACCCAAATATAAGCACAATACACGAGCATCAATATTCACATGAAAGGTGGGCCTCACCCCACCACAAATAAAATACATTTGTCCTCAAATGTAAATAACAAACATCCGAAAGTACAAATAGAAAAAAATAGAAAGGGAGGCAATGGATAATCCTGGTTAAGCAGCTGCCTCATCTATCAGGGTGGCATGGTTCTTCTTATTTCTTTGGGTGTAGTCATCTCTGCTGCTTCGGGTTGTGGACCTTCAACAATTTTTGCATTAAAAAGAAGGCGAGGTGGGGACGTTAAGTAGATCGCTGAGTGATTCAGCGAGCTCTACACAGCTTCACTAAGCAACCCAACGCGCCTATTTTCAACCCACTTTCTCACATGCTTCACAGCCATCCTGCTTTAAGCAAGATCTAACTCATGCAAGCAGAACCCTTTTTGCAATGATCAATTGAAAGTTGAATAGCTAGGTAGCAATACAATCCAAGTTCCGAGCATAAATCGGTGCTAAAATGCTTATTTAATACAGGTTTATGTAAAGATTAATGTGCAAAGGTGCAGTTGGAGGTATGAAAATGTATCAAAATGAACCGTGTTGAGAATTTTAAACCTTTTGGCTCAGAAGCCGCTCAGATCCAATTCGCTCAGCAATATTAGTCATAATCATAGAGACTTTCGGCGATTCGCCGAGCAATCGCTTGCCTCGCCGATTCTCACAGAAATCTCTAGTAAGCTTGGGAGTTCAAATGGCGGTGTCCATCGAGATCGCCGATACATTTCGCCAAGTTTGACAAGCCCCAACTTGAGAGTCAAAAGGCGGATAGGTTGGGTTCACCGACCTTTTCGGTGACTCGCCGATTGGACCTGTTGTTAGCCACTATACATTGTTTCAAACATTTCTCCACACTTCAACCTGTACAAACAATACACTATTATTTTATCAATACGTAAATACAAAATGATAAAGGGTTTTGGGTTGCCTCCGAAACAATGCCTTAGTTAACGTTGCGGCATGACGCAAGTTGACACCTATTTTTCATCCTCGGAGTTGGTCATGGTGTAGCTAGGTGAGTCCTCGGCAAATGGTGGATAGCGACCTGATATTAAATGGCCTATCTGGGCATCTTGCAGCTGAATAGTCATAGAATTAGAGATTGTCACTTGGTTCAGCATGTCGATGTTCTCCTTCATTTCATTCAACATCTTATCTTGATCTTCAATTTTTTGTTGAATAAGTGAGAGGACCTCATCGTCTTGTACTCCTTCCTTCTTCTTCCACTTTGCACATTCTCGAAGGACGAAGTGTTGTCTTTTTTCGATGCCTGTGTCTCCAACTCTATGACTCTGTTGGATAAACCATCCATTTGAGTTAGAAGGGCTTCCCACTCTTGTTACTTTTTTGTCTGCTTGTTGGCTTTGACTATGCCATCCAGGAGTTCAGCTACAACTTCATAAGGCTGGTTTAGCATACCACCTGTGAAGAGTTGATCAACATTACTTCTATTTTCGGGTCCAAGACCCCGATAGAAGCTTTCTAGTAGCACCTTATTTGTCATCCCATGAGAGGGGAATGTCTATAGCAATGCTTGAAATTTAAACCACATTTCCTGAAGTGTTTCCTCCCCCACTTGTTTGAATGTCAGGAGGTTGTTCCTCAAATTTAACAGTTTCAAGAGGGGATGGTCCGTGTGGTATCCATAATGATCATCCATTCTTATTTTCCCTGCTTTGATATTCAAACAAGCAAAACAAAACTACAATTTAGATTACTAAAGCTATAACAAAGAAGAACCAACAATTCTACTAAACTAAGAATTCTGAAATAACACCACTCCCCGCCAGCGACACCATTTTGATGTTTGCGTAATCAAGACACAACTTCCGATGCAAGTGTTTACGATAGTACAATAGTTTAGTAACCCAACCAAGGGTTGGGATCATCCAAGGAGAGTGGTTTTGAGAATTTATAGAAAAATAAAATTTGGCTCTAACTAGTCGTAGATAAAGACATTAACGAATAAAAACATTGTAAATTAGAGAGGGGACACAAGATTGTCAATTAACAATGGGGGTGGGAGGTTTGTCACTAGTAAGTAAAAAATCAGTAAAATAAACAAAGGTTTCTAAATAATGAGGAGACGATCCTTGGGATGTGACTGGAATACGAGTTAATCAAGATTATTGGGTGCATGCTTTCGATAGAAGATTCATAGAATAATTGTGACTAGGCTAGACTTTAAAGGGGATAAGCTCTCTCTCGAGCAACTTACCCCATTTCAAATGCACTCCTCTCGAACACCCATTTGCCGCATGAAGACCAGCCTACTCCTTAACCCACTCAATCTTTCGAACTGAGTGTATGGGCATGGGACTAGGGTTCAGTCTCTCGAGCTGAACCTCATGTTGACCCACTCACACTGACCATCAATTTAGTGGTGTTAGTTTTACGACCTCTCTCTTGAGCAAAATGAAAACACATATATGAGATTATATTTTCAACAAAAACCTCATAAAGTACATCCACAACCACTAGTCGAAATCACATTTAAAACACGATTAAACTATCAGCAAGCAAGACCCAACATTTATCTTAACACATATTCGCTAAATCACACCCCAAGAATCGGGCTTTTAGCCACAGATCAAGAGATAGAAATTTATACCTAAATGAGCTTGCATTCAAATGGGTATGAAGATTTAAGTCTTGTTACAGGCCAAAAATGAAGAATGCAAGAGACCCAAGTCCAAATCCTTGGAGTTGAAACCCTCTTCTTCTTCAAGTCTCCGAAACCCTCTCAAACTCAGAGTAAAAAAATACTACTCTATGAAAATTATAATAAGTCTTCCACACCAAAACTAAAATTCTAACTAGTATTTATAGTTTTCATAGATTTGTGCTCCAGCGGATCATTCGGCGTTGTTTGTCAGAATGACCGATCAATTCGGTGATTCGCCCTTTGGTGTAGTTCATCACTGTCTTGCACCAGCCTTCAGCATCGTTGTGCTCTGGGTCATTAGGCGGCATGGTACTGCTTCGTGAAACTTCTTGGCGATGCACCGACTGCTCCTTTTTTCCACCGACTTGATCCTTTTCTTCAGGGCTCAGCACACTGGAACAAAAGGCGAAGTAAGACCCTTCAGTGACTCGCCAAGTGGACTCGGCGATCCTCAGATATTGAGATAAAATAAGCATTTGAGGACATAATTTCTATTAAAATATATCCTTAAATGAGTCTAATTTGTGGACTCATCAAGGAGGCGATGATAGATTCAATTGTCCAGATTTCTTTGACAGACACCACCATGCCCGGATCTACTACTGATGTGACCCTGGGCACTAATTCCAATGATCAGACTGATGTTGCACCGGGCACTAATGCCCCGACAGATGGAGAGATTGTGTAGACAGGACTTTTCTTGACCTCCCTCTTTGTTTTCTTTTATTGACTTTTGGATGGTTTTTTATTGCATTTGAGGACATATAGCTTTTGTTTTGTGGTGGGGTGAGGTATTTCCATACCTACCTCTTGTGAGTATTGTTTTATCTATATATATTTGGTTTAGTGCTATATATTGTGTTTTGGCACTATTTTTGTGGATGTTTGAGCTTGTGGCTCTTTATTTTGAATGTAAATTATTTTTGACCCCTTTTTTGAAAATGTTGTGCCACCTCTTGATTGTGTTTGAATCTGGCTGTTCTTTTCCAAATTTGAGTATCGGCATTGATCAATATCGATGAATTGAATAGTACTCATATTCGAACAAAAAAAATGTGCGGTTACGATGAGGCCAAATGAATTTGCATAGGCAATATGTGAACTTTTGCATCTCGTTGTGACTAGCCGATTATCAAATTGAGTCTCTTGTAATGAACATTATGCACTGGCAAAAGTGTGGAGTCTTGTTTGACATTTGTGTCAATGCCTTGTGTGATGAGCTTACCGTGAACCATGTGTGATGACACCTAAAATTTGCCTTGTTGGTCCGGTTGACTGAATGAAGCAAGTTCTTGAAATTATCTTAGGCAACAATTTTAAAAAGTGAAACAATTTGACATTGTACCTCTTTTGTGGCCTACCTTATGAGTGTATGAACTTCGCTTGAACACCTTATGAGGCTTAGCCTTTCCTTGGAAGAAACTTGATGAAATTGTGACCTTTCTTTATCCTTTCACCCTTAATCCTCATGGAATGTGGTTTGTTTGAATAGCCAACTTAGGCCTTAGGCCTAAAGCCTAAGTTGGAGGTGTGGTGAAAAGAGAAGGTAAATCAAGAAGTGCAAAGAAGTCCCATTTGACCCGTGGTTTTGAGAAAGATGGAACCCCTCCATACAAAAAAAAATAAAAAGATAAAAAAAGGATATAGAAAAAAAAAGAATGAATATTTTTTGAAATAAAGTTGTGAACGTGCAAAAGAAATGGGGTGTCCGGTATTCCATGGAAAGTGAATAATGGGGTCACTTTTGAGCATGAATGAGAATGATGAAGAAAAGGAAAGAAAGTGTTGTTCATACCACATTTCATGAAGATAATAGCCACTGAGCCTAAATGACCATACCATTACACTCAACCCCATGACAAGCCTTGAAATGACCTTTTTGATCTTGAGTGAGCTGAAACAAGTGTTGATTGGAAAATAAGGCCAGACCTATGGGTGAAGTCATGCATGTGTTCATCTTTGTGAGCGTGCGAGTTGTTTTTTATTGCAGAACTATTAATTGTTAAACCATTGTGTGTGAGTATGGAATCATTCTTTGTGTGAGGGTACTCACCTTTGTTGAGCTTGAACTTGCATTTGAAGCAAGTATTGTGAACTTGAGAATCTTTGGTAATGGTCGCAACTTGAATCTTTGAGTGCACAATTGATCCTTGCACGAGTAAGTTGAGTGTTTTTGTCTGCATTCATGATTGAGTCTTGTGTAGCACTTTTTGAGACATCCTTTTTGAACTGCTGAACTTGAGTTTTACTTGAGGACAAGCAAAAGTTTAAGTTAGGGTGATGAGTCCATGATTTGGACACATTTAGGGCTTTATTTGGATAGATTTAGTATCCTCAATTGCTTCTTTTGTGCCAATAAATGATGTAAAATCCTTTATTTCTAGGTATTTGGATTGAGAAACAAAGCATGGACACTAATTTGCATACAGGAACAAAGAGAGCAGAATGAAAGAAGAAATGAAGACCTGGTGATCGTCAAGTTCCTTTGGCGAGTTGCCAAATGGCCACCCTCTCGCCTAAAGTTCCAGTGAGCCAAGCTTTGAAGGAGAAAATCAAGTTGGCGAGAGAAAAGAGCAGTTGGCGTGTGGTCGAGTGGTTCCACGATGCAGTGTTGGATTCCCTAGAGTTACAAAACTTGAGGATGCTAAAGGCCAAAGCAAAAAAGGCGATGGAATTGACCAAAGGGTGGATCAGCGAGCTCGGCCTACTACGTCGAATGGCCATTTGCAGCATGGTTTTGGCTACTATAAATACGTTTTGAACATCTAGTTTCATATCTTTTATCATCAAATCATAATTATTATCTTTTAAATTGGGAGTTTTGAACTTTGAGTATGGAGACTAAGTTTTCCTTAGCTTTGAAGAATTGAAGTTTTCCATTTTTGAGAAATTGGAAGTGGGTCTTCGAGATTCTTCAATTTGGACCTTGTAAAGACGAAATTAATCTTACTCAGTTGATGGAAACACAATTTGGTAATGATTTTTATCTTTTTATGATGTCTAGCTAAAACCCCAATTCTTGGGCTGTGATTATGTGATTATGGGATGATTTAGCTTATGGGTATTGCTAATTGTTAGTTTAAAAGTTGTTTAGAAGTGATTTCAGTCAATAATTGTTGTTAAAATTAAGGGATTGTAGTTGCAAATGCAGTTCTACCTTTGTGTTTTTGACTTACTTGAGAGAGAGGTTTTAAAACCAAGATTCTATATTGATGGTCTGTGGGTATTGGGTTGTCATGGGTTCAGCTCTAGAGAGTGAAACCTAAACCCTTTTCCACACATTCAGCTCGAGAGAGTGAATAGACTAAGGCGTAGGTTGTTCTTATTTGTTATGCTTGTCGATGTTCGAGGGAAATTGACTTCATTCGGGGTAAATTGTCCGAGAAAAGGTTTACCTCCTCTACAGTCTAGCTTAGTCACTAATATACAACTATTTACTAACATTTCTAATTACCCATTTGTGTATATTAGCCTATATCAAATCACATCCCAAGAACTCGTCTCATTATTGTTTTTTTGGTATTATTTGTTGTTGCTTTAGTTGATAATTTCAAAATAAAATCCCCCTGTTATTTGACATTCGTGTCACCCCCTAATTTGAAGTATATTTTAATTTGATAATGTCAATTCCAATGATTGACTTGATCATATTCGTACTTTCTTATTGAATCTTAAACACATACCATTCCATGTAGGATTCAACCCCAACTCATTTAGTTAGGTTATAACTGACTAACGATCGTTGACTCTTACAATCGGATGAAGTGTCTTTGATAACGTTATTCAATCACCTTTTCTAGATATACTACACAATTAGTAACTATAGAGGAGGAGAGGATTCATCTATATGTCAAAGGATTGAATCCCGAACTTCAGGTATTGTCTGCTCACATGACTTTTGTAGGAAAAAGCTTTAATAGGGTGACCAACTTTGTGAAGAAGGTGGAGGGAGTTAGACGTGATGGGCAGGCTAAGGCTTTGGCTAAGAAATCCAAGAGCACATGTAACTTTCAGGGTTCATACTCCAAAGGTTCAGGCAGGCCAACAATTGTAGCTCGGCCAATTCAGTTCGCCATGCTCACTTTTATAGGTAGTTATTCGGGAACTCAATAGCAAAATATTATTCCGAAAAGCCAAGGAGCCGCGTCTTCAGCTAGAGGCAGACCGTCTTTTGATAGTACTTTCTATAATTATGGAGAACATGGGCACCTGAGGAGATATTATCCCCAAAGGCATGTTGGAATCCACACAGCAGCAGACTTGAGCAGTGGTACCCGCGGGCAACGGTAATAATGGTAGAGGGAATCCACAAGGTGGGCAAAGAGGAAATCAGCGAGACCGTGGACGCCGGGGAAATGGTAACGCACGTAGAGGAGCAATGCAACCAGGCAAGGAGGTCATCCATCAAGATGACAGGGCTCAGTGTTATGCCTTTCCAAGTAAGACCAAGGCTGAGGCATCTAATGCAATGATCACATGTACTATTCGTGTCTGTGACTGGATGGCTATTGTTTTGTTTGATTCGGGCTCTACTTATTTGTATTTGTTAGTTCAATTTGCCTTGGAATTTGATATGGTTTGTGTTATACTTGATGCCACTATCAATGTTTCTACTGCAGTTGGAGAGTTTGTGATAGTAAACCATATGTATCGTGCTTGTCCTGTTATGTTTATGGGTTTCGAAACTTGGGGTGCTTTGGTTATTTTGGTTATGACTAACTTTGATATAATCTTAGGCATGACTAGGTTGTCCTCCTATTATGCTGTGTTAAATTGTTATACTAAGTCTGTGACTATAGAGATCCCGGGTAGGGAAAAGTTAGAGTGGGAAGGGGTGTACAAGCCTAAGCCAGCTAAGGTCATATCCTCTATTTGGGCTAGGAAACTAGTGGGGTTGTTTGGCATATTTGGCTTATATTCGGGATGTTGAGGTTCAGCCTCCTTCTGTTGAGTCTATTCTTGTGGTGTAAGAATTTGGAAAAGTGTTTCCTACTGATTTCCCTAGTATTCCCCTAGATAGAGATATAAATTTCTTCATTGATTTGGAACCTGGTACCCGCCCCATCTCCATTTGTCCTTATCACATGGCCCCGACATAGTTCAGAGAGCTTTAAGCTCATATTCAGGAACTTCTCGATAAAGGCTTCATCCATCCTAGTGCTTCTCCGTGGGGTGCTTCTGTTTTGTTTATTAAGAAGAAGGACGGTAGTATGAGGATGTGCATAGACTACCGGTAGTTGAATAGGGTCACCATACGAAATAAGTATTTGTTGCCTCGACTAGATGATCTTTTTGACCAATTGCAGGGTGCATCAGTTTTCTCTAAGATTGATCTAAGATTTGGTTACCATCAGTTAAAGATTAGGCTTGAGGATGTACCCAAGACATTAGTCAGGACCCTCTGTGGGTACTATGAGTTTTTAGTAATGTCTTTTGGGTTGAAAAATGCGCCTGGAACTTTCATGAGTTTGATAAACGGTGTGTTCAAACCATTCCTGGATTCTTTTGTGATTGTCTTAATTGATGACATTTTGGTCTATTCAAAGAGTAAGGAGAACATGGCGACCTTCTTCGTATTGTTCTGGGTGTTCTTTGGAGACAAATATTATACGCCAAATTTTCCAAGTGTGAGTTCTGGTTGTATTCAATTGCCTTTTCGGGACATGTAGTTTCAAGGGAAGGGGTAATGGTAGATCCCAAAAAGATTAAAGCGGTTAAGAATTGTGTCCGGCCTAGCTCTATGACTGAATTTAGGAGTTTGTGGGGCTCCCAAGCTACTATCGTCGGTTTGTGAAAAACTTTTCCTCTATTGCCACACATCTAACAAGGCTGACCAAGAAGGAGGTACCTTTCGAGTGCACTTACAAGTGCGAAGAGATCTTTCAAAAGTTCAAAAGTCTTCTGATCACAATACCTATCTAGGTAATAACAGTGGAAGGTAAAGATTTTATTATTTATTTTGACACTGGTGTTGTGTTGATGCAGGATAAGAGTGTCATGGCTTATGCATATCGGTAGTTGAAAGTGCATGAGCGGAATTACCAGACACATGATTTGGAGTTGGCATCAGTAGTGTTTTCTCTCTAGATGAGGCGTCATTAATTTTATGGTGTCAAGTGTGAGGTATTTACTGATCATTGTAGTTTACAACTTGCATTTACTCAAAATGATTTAAAGTCAAGACAACGAAGGTGGATGGAGTTGCTCAAGGAATGTAATGTGATCTTACAGTATCATTCGGGCAAGGTTAACATCCTGGTAGATGCATTAAGCCAAAAGGTGGTGAGTATGGGTGTTCTAGGTTGCTTGAGTGTATCCAAGCGACCTCTGGCTAAGGAAGTTCAAACCTTGAAATCTAAGTTCATGCAGTTGGGCATCTCAGAAAAAGGTGGGCTATTATCTAGTATTAAGGTTAGGGTCACATTCATTGAGGAGATCAAGGCGAAACAGTTTAAGGATGACAGTTTGAATGATCCCAAAAAGAAGATAGTGTATGGCAAGGCCCCAGATGCTACTCTTTATGCGGGGGTGTGCTCAGTTTTAAGGGAAGGATTTGAGTTCCTCTAGCGGATGACTTGATTCAGAAATTGTTAAGAGAATCTCATGGTTAGCGGTATTCTATTCATTCGGGTGTGACCAAGATGTACCGAGATTAGAAGCGACTTTATTGGTGGCCTGGCATGAAGAAAGACATAGCTGAGTTTGTGGCCAAGTGCCAAATCTACCAACAAGTAAAATATGAGCACCAAAGGCCTGTAGGTTTGATCCAAAGAATACCAATTCCAGAATGGAAGTGGGAAAAGATAGCTATGGATTTCGTGGTTTGTCTCCCCAAGACCTTGGGAAAGTGTGATTCCATTTGGGTAGTGGTTGACAGATTGACTAAGTCAGCCCACTTCATTCTAGTCAGAGTAGACTAGAATGTGCAACAATTGGCTAAGGTATATGTGATAGACATAGTGAGGTCGCATGGGATGCCCCTTTCTATCATCTCAGACCCTGGTACGCAGTTCATATCCAAATCTTGGGGGAAATTACATGATTAGTTGGGCATTCAACTCACTTTTAGTACATCTTTTCAGCTGCAAATGGATGGGAAATTACAGAGAACTATTCAAGTGTTAGAGGACATGTGTCATTGATTTTAAGGGATATTGGGAGAAGTTCCTACCATTGTGTGAGTTCTCCTATAATAACAATTACCACTCCAGCACAGACATGGCACCGTTCAAGGCACTTTATGTGAGGGGATTTAGATCACCCATAGGATAGTTTGAGGCTGGAGATTTGGAACTTTTGGGGGTTGACTTGGTGAAGGATGCTCGGGATAAGGTAAGAAGTATCCAAGCTAAGATTTTAGCAGCCCAAAGTCAATAGAAAAAGTATGCAGACCATAAGGTTAGAGACATGGAATTTCATATTAGTGAGAAAGTTCTTCTTAAAGTGTCACCCATGAAAGGGGTGATGAGATTCAGCAAAAAGGGCAAGCTTAGACCTCGATACATTGGACTATTCGATATTCTTAACCGTGTAGGGTCAGTGGCTTATATGTTGGCTTTACCTCCTAGCTTATCAGGAGTTCATCCGGTATTTTGCGTGTCAATGTTGAAAAAGCATCACGGGGATGGGGATTACATCATAAAATGGGACTCAGTTTTTTTCTACAAGGACCTTTAGTATGAGGAGGAACAGATTGCAATTTTTGATCGTGATGTCCAGAAATGGAGGACCAAAGAGATTAAGTATGTGAAAAAGCATTAAAAGCATTGTCCGATTAAGGAAGCTACTTGGGAAACCAACAATGACATGCGAGACAAGTATCCCAGTTGTTCAACGATTCAGGTACTACTCTACCCTTACTTTAGCCAGTCTTTCCTAGTTGATCACTCGGGGATGAGTGATGGGTAAATTAGTATCTATTGTAACGACCTATTTTCGTCGTTAGGGAAAAGCGATTGGGGAAAGAATTGGGGCCAAAAAACTTTTGAGTAGTGACTTGGGAATACTTAGCCTAGTCCAGCTTTGGACGAAATTTGAGTCAGGTAAGCTCTAGGGAAATCTGGTAATGATGAAACATTTAATAATGATTTTGAATACATGAGTAGATAGCTGAGATACTAAGGAACTCGTACGACTTTATAGAATCGAATTCGGGCGAGTAGAACTCCCGAAATTGATCTTAGCGTGAACAAGTAGTTTTTGAACGTCAATGATTGATGGTGTGTTGTGAAATGGGGGTTTGGAACTCAAATTCCGACTCTCTGTCTCCGTGCAATCCACCAGGGCGGGATTTATCCCATCAGCGCAGGGACACTGTGACGGGTTGGGTCCTACTACAGTGGGCCACTAACGAACTGAGTCGAGATTTAACTCCAACAACGTTATTTTTCTGTAAACTCCATTCTTAAGAGTTAGGATATGACCCAGGACGAGTTCTTGACAGTTTTTCACGACTTTTGGTGCTAAAGGTAAGGATTTTACACTCTTAATCCATTTTTCTATCTGTAGAACGTAGATTCTTAGGTAAATATTATTGGAGGAGGGTTTTGGACTGAATTTGAAGGTGGGAAAAAGCCCTAGCTTCACCTTAGGATAATGGGTTTGGTCTTGGGTTAATGGGTTTGTTATATTCTGGGTAAATAGACCTTAATTTATTAATCCTTGTATTAAAGTATTGTTTTTAGACAACGAACAAGCAGAAAGAATCCGGAAAGGAATTATTCAAGTGCCTTAGGGAGATTCAAGCTTGGTTTCGAGGTAGGTGATGGTTTGATTTCATGTTAGTGTGATGTATGTTGGTAATTGCTTCATTGTAATGCATGTATGTATGTGAATGAAGTACTATTGATCAAACCTAAAGAAATGAGTATGAGTGAACAAATGTAATGCCACAATTCAACACTTGATTGTATGATTATGATTATGTACATTATGAGTATGATTGTGTTTATTGGATCGAGTGTCACGTTCCGACACATATGTTGGATCGGGTGTCAAGTTCCACACATATGTTAAATCGTGTGTCACGTTCTGACACACTAGTTATGATCGGGTGTTACGTTCCAGTACACTAATAGTTTGGGTATGGATTCCATGAGAGGACCATTGTATTGTGATGTCTAATTGCTATTTAGAATGTGGAATTGTACGTTGCTCCTGAAATGATAATCGATGTGTATATTTTTTCTATACATGTTATGCTTACGATGTTGTGACTGTTTTTAAATGTTTCGCTTACTGGAATAGCCGCGTGATACTACCAGTACATCGTGGTTGTGTACTGATACTGCACTTGCTCTTTCTTTGTTGAGTACAAGATATTTTTAGGCGGCTACTGATAGACCTCAGCTAGGAGATCAGTGATCGAGATGGGATTTCAAGGGTGAGCTAGTTCTTTCAGGCTTCCATGGAGTCCTTCATTTCGTTTAGTCCATTCTCTTCGGACTCAAACTATTGTTTAGATACTTCTTATGCTTGGTTGGGGTTGTACCCTTTTTCCTAGACCTGTTGCACTTTAGATGTTTTGGTACATTGACTTTTAGGTTCTAGGCGTTGTTTTCCGCAAATGTTTTGGTAATGGTTTTATGAACTTTGGAAGTTTATGGGAACTCCAATTTTCTTTAGACATTTAAACCTGGTTCCGTATCTCTAAGTCTTCGAGTTTTCATTAAGTTGTGTAGTTGGGTTGTAGTAATGGTTCTCCCACAGGAGGGTTCCTGTAGGTGCCACTCACAACGGTCTGGGTCGTGACATTCTGATACTAAAAAAAATATCCTAGTATCAGTAAATTGATGATGAAAAATAAAAAAACAAGGATGAACAGAGAAATAAGGAAGACAAAATTTATCTATTAAAGAAGGTGAAATCGATTTGACAAGAGAGAGACCAATTTTGCATTTCTAATTGGAAGGAAGGATTGAACTGATAAGATTGTGGGAGTGAAATGTAACTACCAATTAGTTCTTTTTTAGTACTAGAGCTTTTTATTTCATAAAAGACTCTTTCGATAAATTCTAAATGGGTATTTTGGAATATTGTAACTAAAGTTATAAAATTAATGGCGTAATAGAAATAATTAATATAGTTGGTGGTTAAAGAAAATAACATTAAAATTAATAGTGGGCCACTTTCACCAGTTTTATAATTAGTCATGTATACCATTAGGGTAATAAATAATCTGTAAATGAAAAGAAAATAGAGGAAAAGGAGAATAACAGAAAAGAGCATGAGCGAAAAAGAACCGAGTGACTTAGACTTAATGTAAATCATCTGCCAAAATTTTGTATTGGGTATATAGTTCTGAATCATAGTATTATCATTATTATTATGATTTTGGGGTGAAAGAATGAAATTGTGGGTGCTATGTGTATGTGTTTACTGCCGTTGCAATTCGTTACCGTGTTGCAATTTAGTCGGACCCATATATTAATTAGGTAGTGTTTAATTATTAATGTTTGTTTGAGGGATAACTTTATCAATTTAATGGTTTGAATCGGAAAGGACGAGTTTCAGTGGTGGTAGTGTTAGGTTGAAGTTTAGTTGTTAATAGTAGTGGATAATTAAGGCATTACCATTGGCCAAAAATTGAGAACTAATGATTACATAACGATGATGAAGAATTCTTAGTTACATTAGATGATGAATGATTTGGGATAAGGAGTTTATATGTTGCGATTATGTCCTGTGTATTTCTATAAATTATAATGGAATTATAAATAAAGTTTAATATATTATTAGTATATAAAATGAAATATTAGGTGTATTATGTTATACGAATTCTGATTCAAGTTACGATATATATTAAGATAGGTAATTAAATATTAGGTGTGACGTATTATATGAATACCATTAGAATATGATATTGGTGAAATTAGAACTTAACCCTGGACTTGGAATTTGGAAAATATGAGTGTTGACATGTTAATTGACATCAAGATTAGGAACTTGATTATATAATTGAGTGAGTTTTATGGGTCTAGGCTAGACATATAGTAATACAAGTGTTATTAATTTTGAAATATTATAGTGATTCCTTATTTGAATAGATTGCATTTATTTGGAAGCCCTATGAAGGGGGAAGACTCAAGTCCCGGAGTGATTGTTCGACTATCTGTAACGACCAGAACCTAGACCCTTGAAGTTACATGGCTTACACGACTCCGAAAAGCCTCATACAAGCCTCATAGCATTCATAACATAGGATAATCGAAATAGTGCAAAATTAAAACCTTTATTTAAAACCATACAATCGAAAAATACATCATTTAAAACAGCTGAAGTATATTTGTCTCACATGGCCATCTAAAAATATCTTGAAACAAAAGTAGGGTCACAACCCTTTACAATAGAAACTCCATAAATGTCTATTACATGAAAGAAAGAAACATCGATAAAGCATGTGTCCTCGAATGTATGAGGACATACCATTAGCGTTGGAAGAACTCAATCCAAGCCCTTGAACTAGATGGATAGCAACTCACTTGTCGTAACCTACACTAGTAGTAAAATAAGAGAAATATGGGTTAGCACACAAAAAATATACTAAGTATGATGACCATGCAAAAATCATGCTTTAAAGGGACATTTTGGTTGGAAATCATGCATTATGACAACTTTTAGAAACATCATATACTATAGTATAAGAGGCATAAAATACAAGTATAATCATCATACAAGTCATAATCATTACATTAGAACATAATCAACATATAAGCCATTTCATCAAATTAAACTAGCACCTTAGGTAACCCCAAGCTAAGTATGGATAGCGTTCCATACCACCATCCACCCTAAGTACCACATTAAGGCCACCAAAAGTGAACTTACCTTTCTTCCTTTTCACCTTTAGATAATACTCATGCATAAGGAAAACATTCACATCATAAGTCATGACAAGGGAAAATAACTCATAATACAACCCATGTATAGCGTGCATCATCACATTAAGCATTTAAGTCAACCTTCTTCATTAGCTTCATTAAGAGCACTTTCATTCATTAATCATTAAGACATTAGAGAACTCACTATAGCCCTATCAAAGCCTACTCGTGCAATGCATGGATGACATCCCATACTACCACCCACACTTCATAGAACTTCTCGAAAACCCATAATGCACATCTCACATGATGGGAATAAGCGTTTTACCGACATAGACCATGAGAACTAAATCATGGAATCCGGTGTCATATAACCCTACACCGAAGGAAGGTATTCTACTTGCCTAAGGTAGAACTAAGTGTATTTTAGCTTAGGTGGATCCACTAGCTATAACTATGCGGAAACATAGTTAAGGGATAAGAAAGATCTTCATTGAAACCTGGCCTAAACATGGGGAGAGCATCCATCTTACCGAATCCTCTCAGTTCTTAGCCTCTATTCCCATAGGGTATTTCATTACTTTAACATTATTACACATGACAGCATGACATTGGCCTACCGACCCATAGTACAATGATTATCACATGAAAGGGTGCCATAAGCCTACCGATTCAAGGTACATTAGTAAAGCTCATTGAATCCTCACGAACAGGTGCTATAAGCCTACCGATTCAAGGTTCATCATTAACATTCATGGAAGGGTACCATAAGCCTACCAATCCCAAAGTTCATTAACATCATTTATGGAAGGGTGCCATAAGCCTACCGATCCGAAGGTACGTACATTATTATCATGCATGTAAGGATGCCATTATTCTACCGATCCATGATTCAATAATCAAGAATACTTTCATTTATACAAGAAAAGGATGCAAAAAGCCTACCAATTTAAGATACAACATTACATTGAAGTAACCTTTCACATTCCATCATCAACATTCATAAGTGTGAAATTGAGAAATAGTCTTTCAATAATAGCACAATTAAATTCAAGACATGATCACATTACTTTCATTAGATTCACATTCATATACAAACATCATGATAAAACCTCAATTCTTCATACTTTGCCCTTCAAGTCCATGAGTCACAAATCACCAACACACCAATAATTTACTACAATTTAGGCATGAATAATGATATAATTCAATATACTAAAGCAATTTAGACATATTCTATTCACATGCTTTCATAATAAACAAACCCACTTCATAAAGGCATAAATTTAGGAAATTCATGGGTTCTTAGAGTATTTCCATCATAAATAATCAATTAAACACTAATTCAATCATAATTTATCATTAATAAACCTTTGAAAACATTTGAAGAAGGAATCCATGATTTAGAGTAAAACCCTAGGTTTTTGTGAAACTTGTAAACTTTGAAATCTACTTTTGAATGGACTCTTGGGGTGAAAGCTACCCTTAGATAAAGGATCACCATACCTTAATGAATTTTTCCCCTAAATTTGAGAAGAAACCCTTTGAATCTTCAAGCCCTAACCTCTTCTTCTTCTTCTTCGATGGAGGTTTTTATAGAGAGAAATTTTGAGAGGAAGAACTCTTTTGATTTGATTTGGTTTTTGGAGAATAAAGGAGTAAATGAATTGTTTTATGAGTTAAAACTATATATATAAGTGATATAAAACAATTAAAAACGACCCCACAGAATAATTAATTAAAAGGAAATTACTTAATAACCCTCAACTTAGGCAGCCCCCATCAGGGACCTCACCCACTTGGATGGCTCCTCAAGAGGATCACGGCTCGTGGTGGTACCCGTGGTCCCTTGGGAAGTAGCTCCCTCAACTTGCCATGCCTCCCATGAGGCCAAGGCAAGACCACAAGACCTCCCACGATCCGTGGTGAAGACCACGAGTCGTTGTGAAGGTTGTGGTCTTGAGGAAGTGCCTCAAAATGCCTAAGTGATCTTCACGATCACACCTTCATGCCTCGTCAAGGTCACCATGGCCCGTGGTGGTGCCGTGGTCCCTTGACCAGTAGCTCCTACAACATCCTCCAACTCCCACAAGGCCAAGGCAACCCCACGAGCCTTCCCATAACATATGGTCATGACCACGAGCTGTGAAGTGGCTCGTGAAGGGGAGCCTTGGCTTGGCACCTTTCTAGGGAACATTGCCTTTCCAACCACGGGTGGCACCACGACTCATGGTGGCCACCACGGGTCGTGAAGACCCTTGTGGTCATGGTAGGTAGTGGCTACGCCTAGTTTTAGGTAGCCTTGGTGCCCTAACCATGGCCTTCATTCAAAACTCTTAGCCCTTGACCTTAACCCTTTACAATAACTCACACGTTTAGGCTCTAGTTAACCTACTAATTTTCCGAGTCGTTACATTTTCTCCCCTTTAGGAACATTCATCCTCGAATGACACTTTCAACAATTTAAGGGATAACGGCTCAAGACTAGCAGTCCATCATGCATGACACATCAAGATAATGCAAAAAATCATAGAAGGAAACATCAACTCCACATCAATAAACTCAATTCAACACAAGGAAGTAGGAACTACATCTACAAACTCATTATGCATTAAAACATCAACATTTCTCATTTCATTGGAGGAATTTCCTTCTCCAACTCACATCATGCTCATTACAACATCATAAAGTAAATTATGTAACTCTTCTTAAAACACATTTAAGAATGCTCAACAAGTCAACTCATGAAGTATTTAGGCAACTCATACTAGATGCACAACAACATGAGGAACACATAAACCATAAATCTCATTTTCTCATTAAACATACATTCATCAAGAACATGCATAACATAAGGAGATAATGGAAACACAAAATTACACATGACATCCAAAAGCATGAAATAAGCTACAAGGAACTCTTGGTCTCAAGCTTGAATAGGAATAGAAGAAAGTGATAAGGATATCAAAACTCTTAAAAACCTTACTATTCAACATACCATCTCCCCCTTAAGAGTAAACCCATTCTAAGGCTAACTTGGAAATAAAATTAGGACCTTAACAAGACACTCACAACTATAAGAAATCATCACTTACCGGTGCCTTCATCCGGAAAAGCTCATTTGTCATCCCTAGCCCGAAGTGCATAGAAACGACTATTCGGGCCACTAAAAGAAGCTTGCTTAGCCTCCTTTCCTTTGGCCACAAGAGTAGGGCAATCTTTCCCTTGATGATCAACCTTCCCACAATCATAGCACCCATTAGTACCAGCTAGGCACTTCCCATAATGCCTTTTTTCACAAAGGGTACAAGTAGGTTTAGAAAATGGAGGTCCACCACCTTTCTCTTGGTTAACCCTAGGAGTGCTTGAAGAATCTTGATTTGGAGCTGTCTTTTTGAACCTTGGTTGACCTTGCTCATCGGATCTAACTCTCTTCATTTCCCTATTCTTTCTATTAAATTTGGACTCCTTAATAGATTGAGCATACACCACTAGTCTAGAAATGTTCATGTCATCATGGAGCATTGTCGTACGACACTCTTCCTCAACTAGGTCGAACACACCCGTCACAAATTAACTCATCTCATCCCTTCGGTTACACACCAAGGATGGAGCATACTTAGACAATTGGGTAAATTTCATGGAGTACTCTTGCACACTAATGTTACCTTGCCTAGGGTTGATAAACTCTTCCATCTTAACCTCCCTCTTCTAACGGGGAAATAACCTACCAAGGAATGATTTCTTGAACACTTCCCAATCTATACGACCCACTTCTACCGGCATATTATTTTTCCAATGAGTGAACCAAACTTGGGCAACATCCTTCAATTGATAAGAAGCAAGTTCTTCTTCTTCTATAGAAGTCACCCCCATAGTATTCACTACCGTATACACCTCATCCAAAAACTCTTGGGGATCCTCACCCACCTTAGAACCTAGAAACACCCGAGGATTCATCTTCACATAGTCCCTCAACCTAGAATCCATAGTGCTCACAATAGGGTTCACATAAGCCTTAACGCTCCTAGTAGCTTCAACCGTCATGGCTTAGGCTTGAGTAGTTACGGCTTGAGCCATCATCAAAAGAGCCGACCTAACTTCTTCATTGTTCATAGCCAGAGGTTCAATCGGAACTTGATCGCCTAGAGGAACTTAGTCACCTTGAGGACCTTGGGGAGGAACTCCCTCATTCACATTCTCTTATTCCATCCTTCTTGCATTCACCCTTGTATTCATATCCTATAAACACAAGAGAAGGGTTAGGAAAAGGGCACTTGTAGATCTATACTCTAAGGAGTGACTTCAAGAATAATGAAAGAAGTGTAGCTTCCTAACGTCCTATAGCCTCTCATTCATGAAATATGTCGCAACTCACACCCATGAAGAAGACTCTACTCGACGTGGTTTGTGAGACATCAATCGTAAAAACCATTCCCAAAACCTTGTGCTATGATACTATGTTTGTAACGACCCGAGCCTACACCCTGGAAGTTACACGGCGTATAAGACTCCGAAAAACCTCATAGCATTAATAACATAAGATAATCGAAATAGTGCGGAATTCAAACCTTTATTTAAAACCATACAATCGAAAAATACATCATTTAAAACAGCTGAAGTATATTTGTCTCACATGGCCATCTAAAAATATCTTGAAACAAAAGTAGGGTCACGACCCTTTACAATAGAAACTCCATAAATGTCTATTACATGAAAGAAAGAAACATCGATAAAGCATGTGTCCTCGAATGTATAAGGACGTACCATTAGCGTTGGAAGAACTCAATCCAAGCCCTTGAACTAGATGGATAGCAACTCACTTGTCGTAACCTACACTAGTAGTAAAATAAGAGAAATATGGGTTAGCACACAAAAGATATACTAAGTATGATGACCATGCAAAAAACATGCTTTAAAGGGACATTTTGGTTGGAAACCATGCATTATGACAACTTTTAGAAACATCATATACAATAGTATAAGAGGCATAAAATACAAGTATAATCATCATACAAGTCATAATCATTACATTAGAACATAATCAACAAATAAGCCATTTCATCACATTAAACTAGCACCTTAGGTAAACCCAAGCTAAGTATGGATAGCGTTCCATACCACCATCCACCCTAAGTACCACATTAAGGCCACCAAAAGTGAACTTACCATTCTTCCTTTTCACCTTTAGACAATACTCATGCATAAGGAACACATCATTTCATATGTCATGATAAGGTAAAATAACTCATAATACAACCCAAGTATAGCATGCATCATCGAATTAAGCATTTAAGTCAACCTTCTTCATTAGTTTCTTTAAGAGAACTTTCATTCATTAATCATTAAGACATTAGAGAACTCACTATAGCCCTCTCAAAGCCTACTCGTGTAATGCATGGATGGCATCCCATACTGCCACCCACACTTCATAGAACTTCTCAAAAAACCATAATGTATATCTCACATGATGGGAATATGCGTTTAACCGACATAGACCATGAGAGCTAAATCATGGAATCCGGTGTCATATAACCCTACACCAAAAGAAGGTGTTCTACTTTCCTAAGGTCGAACTAAGTGTATTTTAGCTTAGGTGGATCCACTAACTATAAATATGTGGCCACATAGTTAAGGGATAAGAAAGATGTTCATTGAAGCCCGGCTTAAACATGGGAAGATCTTCCATCATACCAAATCCTCTCGGTGCTTAGTCTCCATTCCCATAGAGTATTTCATTACCTTAACATTATTACACATGAGAGGGCACCATTGGCCTACCGACCCATAGTACATTGATTATCACATGAAAGGGTTCCATAAGCCTACCTATTCAAGGTACATTAGGAAAACTCATTGAATCCTCATGAAAGGGTGCTATAAGCCTAACGATTCAAGGTTCATCATTAACATTCATGGAACGGTGTCCTAAGCCTATCGATCCGAAAGTTCATTTACATCATTTATGGAAGTGTGCTATAAGCCTACCGATCCCAAGGTACATTATTATCATGCATGGAAGGTTTCCATTAGTCCACCCATCCAAGATTCAAAAATCAACAATACTTTCATTTATACAATAAAAGGATGCATAAAGCCTACCAATTCAAGATACAACATTACAGTGAAGTAACCTTTCACATTCCATCATGAACATTCATAAGTGTAAAATTGAGAAATAGCCTTTCAATAATAACACAATTACATTCAAGACATGATCACATTACCTTCATTAGATTCACATTCATCTACAAGACATCATGATAAAACCTCAATTATTCATACTTTACCCTTCAAGGACATGAGTCACAAATCACCAACACACCAATAATTTACTATAATTTAGGCATTAATAATGATATAATTCAATACACTAAAGCAATTTAGACATATTCTATATACATGCTTTCAAAATCAACAAACCCAATTCATGAAGGCACATATTTAGGAATCTAGGAAATTCATGGGTTCTTTGAGTATTTCAACCATAAATCATCAATTAAACACTAATTCAATCATAATTTGTCTTTAATAAACCTTTTAATACATTTGAAGAAGGAGCCCATGATTATAGTAAAACCCTAGGTTTTTGAGAAACTTGAAACCTTTGAAATCTACTTTTGAATGGACTCTAGGGGTGAAAGCTACCCCTAGATGAAGGATCACCATACCATAATTAAATTTTCCACTAAATTTGAGAAGAAACCCTTTGAATCTTCAAGCCCTAACCTCCTCCTCCTCCTCTTCTTCTTCTTCTTCTTCTTCTTCAATGGAGGTTTTTAGAGAGAGAAATTTTGAAAGAAAGAACTATTTTGATTTGATTTGGGTTTTGGAGAATAAAGGAGTAAATAAAGTGTTTTATGGTTTAAAACTATATATATATAAGCGATATAAAACAATTAAAAATGACACCACACAATAATTAATTAAAAGGAAATTACTTAATAACCCTCAACTTAGGCAACCCCCGTCACGAACCACACCCACTTGGACGGCTCATGGTGGTGCCCGTGGTCCTTTGGGAAGTACCTCCCTCAACTTGCCATGCCTCCTATGAGACAAGGCATGACCATGAGACCTCCCACGATCCGTGGTCAAGACCACGAGTCGCGGTGAAAGTCGTGGTCTTGAGGCAGTATCAAGGCTTCTAAGACTTGCCTCCAAATTCCTAAGTGATCTTCATGATCACACCTTCACGCCTCGTCAAGGGCCCCACGAGTTGTGGTCCCTTGAACAATAGCTCCTCCAACTCCCACAAGGCCAAGGTAACCCTATGAGTTTTGCCATGACTCGTGGTAATGACCGCAAGCTGTGAAGTGGCTTGTGAAGAGGAGCCTTGGCTTGGCACCTTTCTAGGGTACACTGCCTTGCCAACCACGGGTGGCACCATGACTCGTGGTGGCCACCACGGGTCGTGAAGACTCTCGTGGTCATGGTAGGCAGTGGCTAGGCCTAGTTTTAGACAACCTTGGTCCCCTAATGATGACCTTCACCCAAAACTCTTAGCCCTTACTCTTAACCCTTTACTATACTCACACATTTATGCTCTAGTTCACCTACTAAATTTTTGAGTCGTTACGCTATTTGAGAATCGTGGATTTCCTTATGGTATGTGTTGGGGATTAATGGGACTTGGTGATGGATCGACTTGTCCATATTGAATAATTCTAATGATTAAAAAGGGGTTATAAAGGCAATGTGATTAATTACTGATGTGTGATGTGTTGAGAATGGTTGAAAGGCTTATTGAATCATTGTTGATGTTATATCACGATTGTATTGTTGTGAATTGTGCATTGTGCATTTCATGAAAATGGTCATCTTCTCATTATTTGTGTGAACATGTCATTTGCATTGGTTTTGAGACATAGTTGTGACAAATGTTATGTGAATTGAGGAAGAATAATAAATTAAAGAGGATGTACCATTTCGAGGGACGTGTCGTGCGCCACGATAGATACTATATTTTGAGAGACGTGCCGCTTGCCGCGACAGATTTTATTATCAAGGGACGTGTCGCACATGCGATGGATTTTATTATTGAGGGTCGTGTTGCACGCTGCGATGGATATATGGACAGATACGTCCCTCATGGGTACCGAAATGAGAGACAACGAGTGTGTATCGTTAGGTTAGACATGCATCACTATACTTAACATTGCATTAAATTGCACTGCTAATATTTATCATTGGTTAACTTGATCTTGTGTGTTTCGGATCCTGTGAGTGCTTTTTTGTGGAACTTGTGATTGATGAATATTGAGTTTGTTGTTGAGGATATGTAAATGTTAGAGTGTTGTTGTTTAGCTGTGAGATATGTAAATTATGAACTGTTAGGTTGGACTGGTTTTATGTAGGTTGTAGTTGTGGAGGTTCGTTTGGGGTTTGTAAGGAGTACGCGTATTCTATTCCCTTAGCTTGTGTTTAGAAGTTTACTTGTTGAGGCTTTCTGTGAAGATTTGTGAGGTAGATGTTTGTCATCTTAGCTGAACTTCTTACTCATATTTATGATCTTGTTCTACTTTATCGACAACATCATTTGAGGCTTGTGTTTTCTTTCAAATCCATTGCAATACATTAGAGGCTTGTACATGTGACAATCAGGTTTTGGGGGTATATTTAAGTTCATTATAAATTTCCGCATTATTTTCTAGTATTGAACTTTTATTCTCGTTTTATTTCCGCATTCACTGTATTAGTTGGGTTTTAGGCTGAGTTGTCTTAGTGGGATAAGACGAGTACCATAACGTCCATTTTTGGATTGTAACAAAATGTTATCAAAGCCCTAGGTTCATAGGTCTCACGTGTATACAAGCCTAGTCTCGAGGATCTATACGGAGATGTCTGTACTTATCTTTGAGAGGCTATAATGTCTTTTAGGAAAAAATCTTCACTTTTTGAATCTCTATCGTGCATCCTTGGTCCGACTTGATTCCTATAACTTCATTCCACTTTCTGTATTATAGTGATGAATCATGCGTGGCCCTTCATATAAGTCGTTGGTGTGTCGTGTATTTCATGGAGTCCAGATCTGGTTTTGGAAGTGATAGAGTTAATGAAAGGATGCCTGGTCTAATTAAAAATGTTCAACAATTTGAAAGGGTTGAGTAAGGTGATGACTCGATGATGCATTTTGAGGATATTCGAATGATGAGGTTGAACAATGGTTTGAGGAACTTCATAAACGTGTTATATTTTGCAAGTTAGTTACCCAAGTAGAGGCAATAGTACTTGTGTAGTGTAAGCGATATCTAGAGTGGTTTGATAATTGGAAGTGGAAGGATTAAAGAATCAACTAAATAATGAACAATGTAACTTTGGAAACTACAATTAGTAAGGTTATCATAACATGAACGGGTTGCTTAGCGAATGATGAGAATAATGTTGCATTCTCCATGTCACGTCTAGGGGGAAGTTTGTGTCGTGATAATAAATTAGTGAATTTAATATTATTTTTTTATTTTATTAATCTAAAAGTAGCTAGCTAATATTTTTATCTTTTTTTTTCTTTTTGATTTAGTTAAAATATAAAAATATCGAAAGAGAAAATATTAAAACAAGATAAATATTAAAAAGAGAAAAGGGGACAAAAGTAAACAAATAATAAAAATGATACTATGACGATATATAGATAATGTGATGGTATCATTACATACTGAAGCAAATAAAAAAATAAGATAAAATGTTTTTTTCTTAAAAATTTAAATGAGAAAAATAAACACAAATAACTTTAAAAAATAAAATATAGAATGACCGAAAATATGATAATAAATTATGGTAAAAAATAAATATGTTATGATTTGAGAAAATAATTAAAGGAAAAAAAAGAAAAATAATAAAGAATACATAACTAATCAGGAAAAAAGAAAAGGAAATGAATAGGAAATAAAGAGAAAATCGGTGGTAATATAAAGAGAACAATAGGTGAAACAACATAAATTTACCAAGAAAAATGAAAAGAAAGAGAAAAAGGGAGAACAAGAAAAGAAGTTGGTTGCAGAATTTAAAAAACAGAAAGTTGGTGCACAATTAAAGGATTTTCGATACAATTTGGGGGGATGGGGCAATCTCGTAAAATATTTAGGCAGTGAGTCCAATAAGAGTAAACATATTGGGTTGGGTCCATTTTGAGAAAATATGTTCCCTAGTGGGTAGAATTTGTGTAGTTTCTCCTTACTCTACACGAAGACTCCAATAAAAAGAGTAAAAGGATTTACTACATTTATTAGATATTTCGAAACATAAAATGAAAAAGAATTATTTATGTACTAAAAAGCTTTATTTTGCATGGTATCGTCTTCTTCCTCTATTTTCCAAGCTTATTTAGTCTAATTAGTAATGCTTGTGAAATTAAAGCAATCTAAATTTAGACTTAAGCTCTTTAATTTTACCATTGAATGTGTTCTCACTAAATTTGAATTTTGTTTTGATTTTTGTGATTCAAAATATCAAAATATAGTGTGTTCTCCATTTAACTTTCAGATATAGGACCAACTTTGACGATAAAAGACAGTTTTTTATTCAACTTTCATATATTACCAACTTTGACGATAAAAGATAGTTTTTCATTTAACTTTCACACAGTACCAATATATTCAAGATTATGCTAGAATTCATTTACAGAAATAGAGTTATATTATTTATTGATAATATATACAGTATCTAAACTATTTGGAAATCAAAATATTACAATGGAAAGAAAAAAATATAAATTATTTATGCCACAAGTTGGCTATAGTCACGACGACATTCATGTCATGTCATATTTGTAGTCCTCCAGTTATAAATACATTCATGACAACATGAAGAACTCTTATGTTCTCTATCTATTCGGATCCGCTCAAACAAACGCAACACGTACTATCTGTGAAATTTATACCTTCTTGTACATAATATTATTATACAAGTAGAAATAAATTCACTATCCATGTACTATGTCTTAGGGGAACGGGACATCTAATCCTATAGAGTGCCTCCCAATAAAGAACAAGGAGTGCAACTAGAATCAAACCAATGAATCCCACGATATACACAATCAAGCTCGACATAAATATAAAAATAAAAATGAACATTATTAGAATCTATATAAATATTTTGAGATAGTCGCATGAACGGAATAAGAGGAGGTTACCACATAGCGAAATTATTCAAATTTCCATTACCAAATGTGACCCAAAAGAGAAACCTAGAGAAAAAATTCAAAATATCTATGAAACGAACATGTAAATCATGAGATCGAAAAGACAAAAGTACCTTAGGAAAGATAATATCTTTAATATTTTTAAAAAAAACACAGGGCAAATTTTTTCACTATATCGCTTAAGATATTCATGCATTGTATTTATGTCTCAAGACGAACATTCTCTAAAATGTAATAAGTCAATCCATTTAGAATTTCTTGAGGATATATGTCAATCCATTTATATGCTTATTCATAACTAGCTAGTAGTATTAAAACTATATACACATGAGGTGGACGAAATGCACGTAAACCACAAGATATATGTGAGAAACCCCTAAGATCCACAAGATATACGCGAGGCACTCGAGATAAACATAAAGTTAATAAGATGCACTTTATGTAAGCCACACATGATGCATTCTTCTTGAGTTGTACTTACAATTAATATATATTGCATAAAGGTCACACCTTAACAACGAAGATTGATTCTGAAATTTAATACTATGAAGAAGGTGGTTTAGCTTCACATCCGATTAATTATATCATTATGTATATAGTGGAAATGTTGAGGAAAAAAATGAGCAGAAATAGTTGAGGGGGAAAGAGAAGAGTAGAAATAGTTGAGGGGAAAAAGAGGAATAGAAAGATTCGTAGGGGAATTTGAATATTTGAGTTTAGATATTAAACAAATAAAGATAGAATAATTAGTTAGGAGTATAATGTGGAGTATGATGATATTTTTGTAGACATAGAAATTTTATTGGATTTAATTCGTATGAAATTTGGAATAAATTCATGTACATTTAGGTTGAATGATTAATTTGGGCTTTACAAATAAATAAGTCCATTCTTATTAAATTCAAGTCCAAGGTCCATTTCAACTTGAAGCCCAAACCCATGCCACGTGTCACAGTGACTAGGCACCCAAGACCAACAAGGTAACACCACATATCCAAATAAGGTGGTAGTCCCAGTAAAAGGCAAGAACCAATCACAATCTGTCGAGTATCAAAATGACATCCTTTGGCCAATCATAAGTAACCCTTGTCTACCCCCTGCAACTATAAATAGGGAATGAACATGATATTCTAAGGGAATGAATAAAACTCTTCAAGAAGCATTCTGCAATTGGAAAAAGCTATAACATCAACTACATAGCTCTTCAAAGGAGTGATCAACGGAGATCGACTTGAAACAACGAAGTGCTTCCCGACGTTCCCGGAGAACAAATACATCTCAAGGAGGTCTACATCATCCTACATTAGAGAAATACGCTACTGAAGGCCCTCAAATCTGATGTGTCTGAGATTTGGATTCATTTAGGGCTTTTTAAAATAGTTTTAGGGTCCTCAATTGCCTAATTTATGCTAAAAACTGATATTAAGACCTTAATTTTCAGGTGTATGTGTAAAGGAGCAAGGTAAGGACACTTACAAGCAAAAAGAAGCATAACAAGCTAAAGAAGTATAGAAAGGGGAGCCTAGTGATCGCCAAGACCACTAGACGACTCGCCTGGTGATCGCCAAGACCACTCGGTGACACACCGAGTTTCTTTTCAGCCCGCCTAAAGTTCCAATTTGCCAACCTTGAGGGATGAGATCAAGTCGACGATAGGAATGAGCAGTCGTTGAATCACCGATCAGTTTTGCGATGACAAGATGGATCTCCTAAAGTTACAGGACTTGAGTATGCTGAGAACCAATGCATAACGGCGATGGAAGAGAGCAAAGGGCGGAACGATAAACCACTCGGCGAGCCCGACTTATCTCGCCTAATGGCCTTTCAGGACAAATTTTGGTGAACTATAAATTGAGTATCTTGATATCATTGAGTAGAGTTTTATTTTGAGTTTTAGAGTTCCATTGTAGACTTTGAAGCTTTTGGAGACTCAATTTTGAGATTTTGCAAGTGGGTTGCTTTAATTCTTAAATTTGGACCATTGTAAAGACTTGGGAGCATTTACCCAGATCATGGCGAATGTTTTTGGTAATCGTTTCCCTATTTTTATGATATGTGGCTAAAACCCCAATTCTTGGGGAGTGATCATGTGATTATGGGTTGAATTAGCTTATGGGTATGGATTATTACTAATTTAACTATATTAAAGTGGGTTTAATCATTAGTTGTGTTTTAACTTATGAATTGTAGTTGCAAATGCAGTTCTAATTTTTGTGTTCTTAGCTTGGTCGAGAAAGAGGTTTTGGAACCAAGGCTTTTGATTAATGGTTTGTAGGTATTAGGTTGATATGGGTTCAGCTCGAGAGAGTGAATCCTAAACTCAATCCTACCCATCTAGCTCGAGAGAGTAGATGAATTAAGGTGTGGGTTGTTCTTAATTGCTATGCTTGTTGATGTTCGAAAGAAGTAACTTGATTCGGGCTAGTTGTTCCAGAGAAAGCTATTTCACTTATAGTCTAGTCTACCCACTGACATTTAGCTATTTATTTGTAGTTTTATTTACCCATATAGGGAAATTTGCCTATAATCGATCACATCCCGAGAATTCCTCTCTATATTGCTATTTCAGTTTTGTGTGATTGTGTTGTACCTGAAAATTGCAAACTAAAAACCCCTCATTTGACATTCGTGTCACCCCCTTTATACTTGATTACATGTCTTTTTGGATAATTTCTATTCTTATAGTTGATTTGACCACGTTTATACTTTAGAATTGAATTGGATCACGTGACGCTCCCGATGGGTTTGACCTCAACTCTTTGTTGGGTTTTATACTGACTTACGATTATTTGTACCTAGTATTGGATGAGGTGTGCTTGAAACCTTAATCAAAATGGCGCCGCTTCTGGAGAGTGTTGTTGTTTAAAATTCTCTTATTGAAGTTGAATTGTTATCTCTTTGGTTGTAGTTGAATTGACTTACTTTAGTTTTTGGTTTTGTGTTTTTATGTTAAAACAAAGGAAGAGATGAGTGTAAACGGGAGCAATGGTAGCCAAGTGGGCCACCAAGACGATATTGGGAACCTTAATGATGTGAATGACCCAATCCAATTGGGTGGTGTTGGTGTAATTCGTCTACCCCTTGTTGAGCGTAATGCAATCTTCCATGTTATGATCACAATGCTGCAGCTTCTCCAAATGAAAAGATTATATGAAGGTTTGGCGCATGAGGACCCTCATGAGCAGATTAGGAACTTCGTGGATGTTTATGGTCTGTTTTCATTCAAGAACATATCACAAGAATCAGTCTGACTCAGTTTGTTCCCCTTCTCTCTAATGGGTAAGGCTATAAAATGGTTGGCTGAGTTACCAAGGGATTCCATCACCTCATGGGATGAACTTACGACAACATTTTTTGTTAGATTCATTCCCCCATTCAAGATGATGGAACTTAGAGACAACATCCAAGGTTTCAAACGCTTGGAGGGTAAGCCTATCTATGAGACATGGCTCTGATTTACGAAGTTGGTACTTCAATTCCCGACTCACGGACTTCCAAATAGTGTGCTACTACAATACTTTTATAGGAGCCTTGACTCGGTGAACAAATGTGTTGCTGATCAACCTGTTCTCAGTGGTATAATGCAATAGCTCTATGAAGTAGCATCACAACTCATTGATGTCATGACCAAGATAAACAGAGCATGGTATACTCGTAAGGACCAATTGTCTCCTCTCACTTTTAGAATGACAAAAGAGCAGATCGAAAAGGATCAGGAGAGGGACCAAAACATGTCCAAGATGATGACCAAACAGGATATATTAACGGAAAATGTGATGGGTAGTGGTGCAAAGAGTGTTAATACAGTTGGTGTTGGTGGAGTGAATCCCGAAGAAGCTCATTTTGAAGCACTTTACAACAAGGAAGTGAACTTCCTAGCTAATCAAGGAGGTGGATATCGGCAAAACTATCCAAGGACGGGTGGAAACCCGGGTTAGAATAGAGATGAGGGATGAAGAGACCATGACCCAGAATGGCATGATCATAACGCCATTTCGAAGGAAAGAGAGGATGATAAGGACATGTACATCCCACACCATGAGCGTCAAAAACCCAAGGAGTTTGAAAGCGTTTGTACAAAAGATATTGTCTCACGTATTCTCAACAAAGTTGAACGGTCGGACAATGTGTTGAAAGAGATGGATGAAGATGTATCTACACTTAATTAGATGGTCACCTCCAATTCCATGTCAATCAAGTAGTTGGAGACTAAATAGGTCAAATTTCTTCTCATTTGAACCCAAAGCTAAAAGGGGGCCTGCCAAGTGATACCTTGGCGAACCCGAAAAATGATCCTTGGAAAGGTATTTTTGTCGTGCCACGACGTTAACTAAGACGTTTCTTGGGAGGCAACCCATGTTTTTAATGCCTTAGTTTTTTACATCGAATAATGGGCATTGATTGTGCAGGTTGAAAAGTGAAAAGTGTTGGAAAATGGGTTGTTTGGCGAGCCAAAATCCAGTGAGTGACACGCCGAACAGGTTGGCAAGTCCCCCATTTGGACCGCCGTTCGAACCACCAAGCTTGAATGAGAACTCTGTAAAATTCGGTGGGCTATATGCTCAATCGGTGACTCGCCGAACAGGTCGGCAAGCCTGACTTTGTCCATTGTTTGAACCCCTAAATTGCTGGGAGTCTTGTAAAACTCGATGAGGTAAAATACATCTCAGCGCTTCACCGAGTGGTTCGGCGATCACGACTTACTCCACCGAAGGGAGCATGAACTGAAAGGTTTTAAAGGCCAAACAGTTTATAATTTAAAATTCCTTTATCTGTCCTATTTTCAATCCCATACTCTCACATCCCACTTTAGATTTTGCTTATTTCCTTGTTCTTACCGTCTTTTTGTGTGAAATTGTTGCCCGAAATTGTGGAACTGTGCCGTCTAGCTATTCAAATTATAAATTCAGCATAAAGGTTGGTTTTCGGAACCCCGTACTTGAAATTTGTTGTTGAAATCAAATTTCAATAGGTAAATTTGTTATTGTTTAGTGTTTGTTAATTCTTATAATCATGTTTATGTGTTGGTTTGTCTGTAATGAATTAAAATATGTGCCTAAGTGCTTTCAATTGATCAATTCTCGTGTTCTTGCTTGTAAAATCGAGTCTAAATTGTTGTGTTGTAGTATATTTGTGTTGGGTCTAGTGGGGTAAATTCTAAGTACCACCGAATTGTGCTAAATAACGTAATTTTCCCAATGATGGAGCTATGACGTCATTCTTAAGGGCAAAAGTCGTCTAATGGCCAATTTTAGCCAAATTGAGGGAAGTCTCAATACCTCGAGGGAATCGGTTGTATGGGTCTAGTGTTAATTGAATGGTGTTTGTGTTTAATTTTTAATTTGAGGGCTTCGGGCTTGATTTTGAGAAATGGGGTTGAAAACTGGCACGTTGGGCCATTTGGCAAGCTAAGTCGAGCTCGCCGAGTGGTTCGGCGGTTCGCCAAAGTCCCTCGCAAATCGCTTTTAATTTCCAATTTTGGTTGAGTCCGTTCTGTTACTTTCAACGAGATGCCTAACTTACCAATTTCATTCAACGACTCACCAAATGCCTTCTTGATCACCCTTTTTGTGCCCCTAACCATTAAAATACACTCTAACTTTCGACAAGGTACTTCTTGCTCGCCGATTGGTGTCAGTGATTCACCAAATGGCCCTGAACATCACCGACCTATCTTGAGTTTTGAGAATTTTTACACTGGTACCTGTAGTGAGCCCGATTTGTTTTGTCAAGGTGACTTGACAACTCGAGTCTTTCTAAAACTAAATTTTCTGCATTTTTCTTGACCTTGGTATAACATTTTTCTACGTTGTTTTGCAGATATGGCTAGACCCAAGGTATCAGGAAGAGACATGCCGCCCCGCAAGCGGGCAAGAAGAGTAGTTATATATGAGGATGCAACTGCATCAAGGGAAAAGGTATCCAAACTTCCTACAAAGGGATGTAAAGGCAAGGGAAAGGGAAAGACGCCAATAGTGGAGTTACTAGAGGCCAGCTCCGACCGTGAGGGAGTTTACGAGACTCAGCTTACTTCATCAGACAATGGGGAGAATCCTAGGATTCTCAGTTTTCAATCTCTAACCCTGAGGATGACCAACTTTTATAGGCCCGGAGGGCAGAGAATTGCTCCAAGGCAATGCATGATCCGTGTTTGATGCTGGTGCGTCAGATTCTTCCAATAGCTTCAGCCCAGATTGTGGTCCCAACACCACCTATACAGGGTCCTCTGATGAGATAAAGATTTGGACTCATTTGGGGCTTTGTTTATATAGATTTAGTGTTCACAACGCTTATTTTGTGCCAATAACAGATGTAAAACCCTTGATTTTTAGGTGTATGGATTGAGAAATAAAGCAAGGACACTAGTTTCCAAAAAGGAACAAAATGAGTTGAAAGAATGAAGAAAGGCAAGCCTAGTGATCGCCAAGTCCTCTTGGCGAGTCACCGAATGTCTATCTGACTGCCTAGAGTTCCAGTGTGCGAAGCCCTGAGGGAAGAAACCAAGTCGGCGACGAAAAAAAGCAGTCAACAGATCGTTGAGTAGTTCTGCGATACAGTGCTGATCACCCAAAGTTACAGATCTGGAGGTTGCTAAGTACCATGGCAAAAGGGTGATGGAATATACCAAAGGGCGGCTCGCCGAGCCCGACTTACTTCGCCGAGTGACTCTTCGCAGCACATTTTTGGTGACTATAAATACATTTTTGAACATTTAGTATAGTATCACAAATCATATATTTTTAGTCATTATTAAGTTTTTAGCTTTGGAGACAGTTTTCTCTAGTTTTTCCTAAACTTTGAAGGATTGAAGAAATTAACTTTTGAGAAATATAAAGTGGGTCTTTTAGAATCTTCAAATTGGAGCATTGTAGGGACGAATCTACTCTTTCCCAGTTGATGGATAATCAATTTGGTAACCATTTTTACCTTTTTATGATGTGTAACTAAAACTCCAATTCTTTGGGTGTGATTATGGAATGATTTAGTTTATGGGTATTGCTAATTGTTAGTTTAAATGCTATTTAGAAGTGAATTTAATCATTAATTGTTGATTTATTTAGGAATCGTAGTTGCAACTGCAGTTCCAGGTTTGTGTTCTTGGCCTGCTTGAGAGAGAGGTTTTAGAACCAAAATTATTGCTTGATGGTCAGTGGGTATTGGGTTGATCTGGTTTCAGCTCGAGAGAGTGAACCTTAAACCCAATCCCACACATTCAGCTCGAGAGAGTTAATGGACTAAGGTGTGGGCTGGTCTTATTTTGCATGCTTGTTGATGTTCGAGATAAATTGACTTGATTCCGGGTAAATTGTTCGAGAGAAAGTTTACCTCCATCATAGCCTAGGTTACTCACTAATATTTAGCTAATTACTAATAGTTGCAATTACCCATTTGTCTATATTAGCCTATAATCGATCACATCCCAAGAACCCGTCTCATTATTGTTAAGTTTTATTATTTGTGACTGTTTGTAGTTGATTATCAAAACTAAAACCCCCCATTTGACATTCATGTCACCCCCTGATTTGAATGATGTCTTTATTCGATAACTTTTATTCCTATGACGGATTTGACCATGTTCATACTTCCCAATTGAATCTGAAACACGTACCGCTCCCAGTGGGATTCGACCCCAACTCATTGAGTTGGGTTTTATACTTATTAACGACCGTTAACCCTTAGAATTGGATGAAGTATCTTTGATAACATTATTTAATCAAAATGGCGCCGCTGCTGGGGAGTGGTGTTGTTTGAAATTCTTTTGGTGAAGTTGAATTTTGTTCTTGTTAGTCATAGTTGAATCTACTTATTTTTAGTTTTGTTTTGTGTGTTGCTGTTTAGAACATGGGAAATGAGTGTCAACGGAAGCAATGGTAGCTAGGTGAGCCACCAAGATGACATCGGAAATCTTAATGATTTCAACGAACCAAATATCAATGACCGAAATCTAGTGGGTGGAGTTCGTTTCATTCGCTCGCCTCCGGCTGAAGGGAATGTTGTGTTCCACATTACAAGTACCATGTTGCAGCTTTTACAATTGAAAGGGTTGTTTGGTGGGTTGGCTCATGCGGATCCCCATGAGCGTATAAGAAACTTTATTGATGTTTGCGGGTTGTTCTCCTTTAAGAACATATCCCAAGAGTCGGTTCAGTTAAAGTTGTTCCCATTTTCCCTAATGGGAGAAGCGTGTAAGTGGTTGGTTGAGTTATCAAGAGTCTCTATCACTTCGTGGGAAGAGCTTGTCAACGCATTCCAAGTGCGATTTTTCTCTCCTTCGAAGATGATGACACTTAAGGACAACATCCAAAGCTTCAAGCATTTGGAGGGTGAGTTAATCCATTAGACTTGGCTAAGGCTTAAGAAGTTGGTGTTGCAATGCCCAACTCACAGATTGCCCGACAACGTTTTGCAGCAATACTTTTACCTAAGCCTTGATTCGGTGAACAAGGGTGTGGCTGATCAACTTCATGCGGGAGGTTTAATGCAACAACCTTACATTATATGAGACCAACTCTTGGATTGTATGACCAAAATTAACCGGGCATGGTACACCTGTAAAGATCAGGCCTCCCCTCCCACTTTTAAATTGACAAAGGAGAATCTTGGAAAAGATCAAGAGAGGGACCAAAACATGGCAAAGATGATGACCCAACTTGACATTTTAGCCAAGAATATCATGGGTGCTGGTGCTAGGAGTGAAAATGTTGTGGGAGTTAGTTGTGTAAACCTTGATGAGGCCAAGTTTGAAGCGTTATACAATGAGGAAGTGAACTTCCTAGCCAAATTGTGCTAACTACCCAAGGCCAGGTGGTAATCAAGGTTGGAACAGAGGTGAGGGCTGGAGATATCATGATAGAGAGTGGCGAGATTGGAATGCCACTTGGATGGTAAGAGATGGGGAGAAGGATAGGTATGTTCCTCCCTACAAGTGTCAAAAGCCCTAAGATTCCGACGGTGGCCGGACTGAGGATATGCTCTCTCGTATTCTCAACAAGGTTGAAGGGTCCAATAAAATTTTAAAGGAGATGTATCGACCCTTAACCAGACGGTGACCTCTCATTCCATCACTATCACGCAGTTAGAGACCCAAATGGGTCAAATTTCTTGTCATTTAAACCCAATACAACAAGGGGGGTTGCCTAGTGATACTATGTCAAACTCCAAGAAAGAAGTTTGAGTAGGCACTTGCGTCAAGCCACAAAATTAACTAAGGCACTTCTTGGGAGGCAACCTAAGTTTTTATTGCTTTGTGTTTTGATTTCGAATAACGTGTGTTAATTGTGCAGGTGAAAAGGTAGAATGTGTTTGAAAAAGTGAAGATTGGCTAGCAAAGTGTCCGGTCGGCAACTCACCGAAGAGGTTGGCGAGCCTGACTTGGACCACCGTTGGACTCAAGAAAATCTAAGGTTAGAGTCTCTAAAACTCGGCAGGCCCATGGATAGGTCAGTGACTCGCCGAACAGGTCAGCGAGCCCGACTTAGTCCGTCGTTTGGACCCCCAAGTTAATTGGAGGTCCTGCAAAACTCGGTGAGCTAAGCACCTATTCGGCGTATCGCTGAGTGATTCAGCGAGGACGACTAATATCGCTGATTGGGCCGTGAACTGAACAGTTTTAAAAGGCTAAAGCTTTAAACTTTCAAACACTTTCACATTTCCTTACTTTTAACTTCAGACAATCACACCCGCACTCTATATTTCGTATATTCCTATATTTGACCACTTTTTAGTCGTTGAATCTATGTTCGGAGTTGGAATTCTTTGCCGCCTAGCATTACAACTCGTATTTCAGCATAAAATATTGGTTTTGCAAACCCCAAACTTATAAATAGCGATTAAACTCATTTGCAATTGTGTAATTCTTATTGATGTGTGTTGGGCCTCTTTGAAATTGTAAATGTTTTCTAGTTTTCCTTTTCTAGTTTTTATATCGTGCCTAAATTGCTTGAATTGTTAATTTCCCGAATTTCATGCTTTAAAATTGATCATAAATTATTGGGTTGCGATATTTTTTTGTTGGGTCTAGTTAGGTGAAGTCTGAGTAATCCAAATTGTGCTAAATAGCGTGCTTTGTCCAATGATGGAGCGTTTGACGTCATTCTTAAGGGATAAAGTCATCAAATGGCCAATTTCAGCTAAACCGAGGGAAGTCTGAGTACCCCGGTGGCATGGGTCTAATGGGTCTAAGCCTAATTGAATGGGTGTGTTGTTTGATTTTGTTTTCATGGGCTGCAGGTTTGATTTTGGAAGTCGAGGTTGAAAATGGTACGTTAGGCAGTTTGGTGAGGTGGGTCGAGATCGTCGAACCACTCGGCGGTTCACCAAAGTCCCCCTAGATTACCTTTAATTTCATGGTTTAGTTGAGTCTGGGTCTTTAATTTTTGGCGAGAAGCCTAACCTCGCCGAAAGTCTTCTTTGATCACTGTTTCTGCCCCTGTAACCCCTAAAATACACTGTAACTTTTAGCGGGCTAGTTTGATTTTGCCGAATGGTGTCGGTGATACGCCGAAAGGCCCTTCTCGTTGCTGACATGCCATTTTTCTGGGAAATTTTTGAGTCAGTCTGGTCGGCGAGCTCGATTTGGCTCGCCTAAGTGTCTCAGTGACTCGCCAATCGGTTCGGCGAGTCATTCTACAACTTATTTTCTACATTTTTTTTGAATTATTTCTAACTATTTCCGATGTGCTTGTAGATATGGCTAGACCAAATCTAGCAGGCCGAGACATGCCTCCCCGCAAGAGGGCAAATGGTATCACAATAAATGAGGATGTTGTTGCATTCAAGGCAAAGGATACAAAACATCCCACCACAGTTGGGAAGGGTGGAGGCAAAGGAAAAACACCGCCCCCTGAGTCATCGGAGGTCAGCTCTGACAGTGAGGGAGTGTACACCACTCACCTCACCACATCTGAGAGTGAGGGTGAGCACTAGGACCCTCAGGCTTCCACTTCTGAACCTGAGGATGATCAACTACTATTGGCTAGGAGAGCTGAACTACGTGCCTAGATGATGCATGATCCATCTAGGATATGGGTACCCCAGACTACTGCTCCTCCTCCTGTCACGCACCAGGCTGTTGTCCAAGCACCACCTGCACAGGGTCCTCCTCCTTGGACCATGAACAAAATAAAGGCCAAGGGATTGAGGACCATCATCGAGGAGAAGAGATTTTCTACTGATACAGTGATAGATAGACACCGAGATATCTGGAGCTGTTTGAAGTCTCACAAGTTCCAGATATTCACTAGACCCTGTGGCCCTTACATTCCAAATTAGCCAGAAGTTCTACACTTCCTACAGAGCCCTAGTGCCACAAGGAATGAGGAAGGCTACCATATTCAAGCCAGTGGATTATATGGACGTCAGGGGCAAGAAGGTTAAGTGTGACAACAATGATATTAATGCAGTTCTATAGCGTAAAGAAAACATTTCAGATGACTACTAATACATGGTTAAGACAAACTCATTGGAGACTCTGAAAAAGTGGTTAGCCCCTCTGTTATCTCACGGTACTCCCAAGTGGATCGAGGCTGGAGCACATATAAAAAAGAAAGACTCAACGTGGAAGCAAGGTATTGGTTTGGCTTTATAAGGAGTACAACCATGTTGTCCCAGAATGAATCTATCGTCCGCCACACAAAGGAGGCGTGTCTTGGGTCCATCATTTCAGGGAAGTGCATCAATTTGGGTATGATTATTGGCCAAGAAATGTCCATGAAGGCCAAGAAGCACCAAACCCCTCTCCCTTTTCTGGTGTTGATAACCGAGCTGTGAAGACGAGCTCAAGTGCCCTGTGACTAGAAGACAGATGTTGAAGTGATTGCCACCTCCTGTACTGATATCCGGTGGGTTGAGGCTGAGTACCTGAAAGATGAGGCTGAGAAGAAAAAAGGAAGCCCTGGTGGACACCTCCCCGGTTGTTGATACTGATACACTACCTGCAGAGGTAGTATTGCCTACTCCTGCCCCTGGGCCTTTAGGTATATCCGGTGTTGTCCCTTATGTGACTCCTAGTTCCTCTCCAGCTTCCCTGCCTCCTAGGTCTATTGCAATACTACGGATGGGGCATCTAGCCTATTCTGCTGATAAGAGTACCTCCAGGCTTGAGGCCACAGTTCCAGGGAGGATAGAGAGGACCTTTACTGCTGTTGTGACACCCCTTAGTGTGTCTATTGATGCCCTTACAACAAGGATAACAGCGTCTGAGCTAGGCCAGGGGGCCACTGATGAGGTGACGACTCTAAAGGCTGCAATTGTTGAGCTGAGGAAGGACGTGGACCAGCTGAAGTCCACATATATGTCCATATTTTTTGGGACTGTGGAGATCCCCGACATGCCAGCTAAGACAGATGTGTCTCCGGCTACCACCGAAGTTGAGGTTTGAGTTGAGAAGGTTGATGTTGCTGAGTCCGAGTCTAAGACTGATGAAGAGTAGCTTGGTGTCGATGAGGAGGCCACTTATGAGGGCCTTACAGAGGTTGATGAGGCCATGGTAGATTCAGCCGTGCAGATTTCATTGGCAGATACACCCATGGCAAGATCTGGTGGAGCTAGTGCTGAGGTTTCACCGGACAATAATGCCCCGACAGATGGAGCGACTGTGTAGACATGATTTTTCTTTACCTCCCTCTCTGTCAGCTTTATTGACTTTTATTATTATTTTACATGTGAGGACAACTACATTTTTATTTGTAGTGGTGTGAGGTATTTTCGTACCTACCTCTTGTGACTATCTTGTGTATATATCATTGGGTTTTTGTGTTTAAATTGTGTTTTGATAATTGTCTTGTGGATGTTTGAGCTTGTGGCTCCTCATTATGAATGCAAATGGTTTTTGACCATTCTGAAATTTTTTTGCCACCTCTTGTTGTGTTTGAATGTGACTGTTCTTGTGCAAATTTGATTATCGGTTATGATCAATACCGATGACTTGAATAGTGCTCGAAATCGAACAAAAATGAATGTGTGGCTACAATGAGGCATAATTAAGTTGCATAGATAATATGTGGACTTTTTTCATCTCGTTGTGACTAGCCGGCTATCGAATGGAGTCTCTTGTGATGAACATTGCACACTATTAAATGTGTGGAGTCTTGTTTGATATTGGTGCCAATGCCTTGTGTGATGAGCTTACCGTGAATCTTGTGGGATGACACCTAGAATTTTCCCCGTTGGTCCGGTTGACTAAATGATATAAGCTCTTGAAATGATCTTAGGCAACAATTTTGAAGAGTGAAACAATTTGACAATATACTTCTTTTGTGGCCAACCTTGTGAGATGTGTGAACCTTGCTTGAACCCCCTTTGAGGCTTATCATTTTCTTGGAAGAAACTCGAGCAAATGTTACCCCTCTTTATCCATTGACCCATAATTCTCATGACGTGTTGTTTGTTTGAATAGAAACGTAATCCAAAAGCCTAAGTTGGGGTGTGGTGAAAAGAGGAGGTAAATCAAGTAGTGTGAAGAAGTCCCCTTTGATCCATGGATTTGAAAAAAGATGGAACCCTTGCATATTAAAAAAAAAATAGAAAAGAAGAAAGCAAAATAAAAAGAATGAAAAAGTTGTGAAACTTTCAAAAGAAATGGGGTGTTCGGTATTCCATTGGAAGTTGAATAATGGTGTGAATTTTGTGCATGAGTAAAAATGCTGAAAAAAAGAAAGGAAAGTGATGTTCACACCACATTTCACGAGGATAGGAGCCACTGAGCCTAAATGACCATACCTTTACACCCAGCCCCGTTACAAGCCTAGAAAAGACCTTTTTGATCTTGAGTGAGCTGAAGCGAATGTTGATTGGAAAATAAGGGCAAACCTCTGGATGAAGTCATGCATTTGTTCATCTTTGTGGGTGTGAGAGTTGAATGTGATTTCGGAACTATAAATTGTTGAACAAATGTGTGTGAAAATGGAATCATCGTTGTTGTGAGGGCATTTGAGTAAATTTGTTTAGCTTTAACTTGCATTTGAAGCAAGTATTGCGAACTTGAGAATCTTTGATAATAGTGAGTCACAACTTGAATCTTTGAGTGCACAATTGATCCTTGCATGAGTAAGTTGTGTCTTGTTGTGTGCATTCATGATTACGTCTTTTGTTGCACTATTTGAGACATCCCTTTTTGAACAGCTGAACTTGAGTTTTACTTGAGGACAAGCAAAAGTTTTAGTTGGGGGTGTTGATGAGCCCAAGATTTGGACTCATTTAGGGCTTTGTTTATATAGATTTAGTGTCCTCAAATGCTTATTTTGCGCCAGTAACTGATGTAAAACCCTTGATTTTCAGCTATATGGATTGAGGAACAAAGTAAGGACAATAGTTTGCTAAAAGGAACAAAATGAGCTGAAAGAATGAAGAAAGGCAAGCCTAGTGATCGCCAAATCCACTTGGCGAGTCGACAAATGGCTATCTGACAGCCTAAAGTTCCAGTGTGCCAATCCCTTAGGAAAGAAACCAAGTCGGTGATGAAAAGAAGTATTTGGCGGATCACCGAGTAGTTCCGCGATGTAGTGCTAGATCGCCCAAAGTTACAGATCTGAAGGTTGCTTAGTACCAAGGCAAAAGGGCGATGAAATAGACCAAAGGGTGACTCACCAAGTGGTTCGACGAGCCCGACTTGTTTCACCAAGTGACTCTTCGCAACACATTTTTGGCGACTATAAATACATTTTTGAACATTTAGTTTAGTATCGAAAATCATATATGTGTAGTCATTATTAAGTTTTTAGTTCTGGAAACAGTTTTCTCGAGTTTTTCCTAAGCTTTGAAGGATTGGAGAATTCACTTTTGACAAATTGGAAGTGGGTCTTTGAGATTCTTCAAATTGGGGCATTGTAAGGAGGAATCTACTCTTACCTGGTTGATGGATAATCAATTTGGTATAGATTTTTACCTTTTTATGATGTCTAGCTAAAACCCCAATTCCTGGGGTGTGATTATATGATTATGGGCTAATTTAGTTTATGTGTATTGCTAATTATTAGTTTACATGCTATTTAGAAGTGCGTTCAATTATTAATTCTAGCTTAATTTATGAATTGTATTTGCAAATGTAGTGTCAAGTTTGTGTTCTTGGCCTGCTCGAGGAAAGGTTTTAGAACCAAAATTATTGTTTGATGGTCAGCGGGTATTGGGTTAACCTGGGTTCAGCTCGAGAGAGTGAACCCTAAACCCAATCCCACACATTTAGGTTGAGAAAGTGAATAGACTAAGGTGTGGGTTGTTCTATTTTTGCATGCTTGTTGATGTTCGAGAAAAATCGACTTGATTCGGGGTAAATTGTTCAAGAGAAAATTTACCTCCACTGTACCCTAACTTACTTAGTAATATCTAGCTAATTACTAATAGTTGCGATTACCCATTTTTCTATATTAGCCTATAATCGATCACATCCCAAGAACCCTTCTCATTATTGTTAAGTTTTATTGTTTGTGACTGTTTGTAGTTGATAATAAAAAATATAACCCCATTTGACATTCATGTCACCCCCTGATTTGAATGATGTCTTTATTCGATAACTTTTATTCCTATGACTGATTTGACCATGTTCATACTTCCCAATTGAATCTGAAACAAGTACCGCTCCCTGTGGGATTCGACTCTAACTCATTTAGTTGGGTTTTATACTGATTAAAGAACGTTGACGCTTAGAATTGGATGAAGTGTCTTTGATAACATTATTTAATCATCATCATCCCTGGTTTCTTAATAGACTAAAGGCCGAGGACTGAGAAGTATTATTGAGGAAAAGTGGTTGTCCACAAATGGTGTAGTGGAGAAATATCCTGAAATATGGTGCACTCTCAAGTTGCACAAATTTGAGATTTTCACTAAACCCCGGGGCACCTACATTCCTAATTGGGTCTGGGAGTTTAACTAGGCCTACGGAGACTTGGTGCCACAAGGGAAGAGGAAGGATAATGCTTTCAGACTATTGATTATGTAATTGTCAGGGGTAAAAAGGTGAAATGTGAAAGTGAGGACATAAATGTTGTTTTGGGTTGTACTTATACCTTACAGATTCCTGCCAAATTATGATTCAGACAAAGACACTAGATGACTTAAAACACTAGCTGGTTCTTCTTCTTTTTGACAGTACCCCTAGGTGGATTGAGGCCGGACTGCCAATAGATAAGAAGGTTCTCAATGTGGCGGCGAGGTATTGGTTTAGGTTTATTAGTAGTACAATCATGCCATCCCAGAACAAGTCTATCTTCCGCCACCCAAAGGCGACCTAACTCGTATCTATTATTGCTAGGAAGAGCCTCAATTTAGCTGCAATCATTAAGTAGGAGATGACCATGAGGGCCAACCAGTGCCATACATCTCTTCCCTTTTCGGTGTTGAACACTAAGATATGTAGGCGAGTGCATGTTCCTCGAGATGAGAAGACAGATGTGGAGGTGACACCCACCTCTTCTACTCACATCCGACGTGTTGAGGCCGAGTACCAAAAAGATGAGGCTGAGAGGAGGAGAACAACCCCAGTGGACACCTTCCCAGGAACTGATATTGATTCACTACCTACAAAGGCCGTTATGCCTACTCCGGCCACTAGGGCTCAGGTACTACTAGCTCTGCTCCCTCTAGGACTCTGAGTAATTTTGTTTCTCCCCCACCTCCTAGATCTCCTGCTGGTGCTACTGCCTCCAGGCCTCTGATCACCCAGACCATGCTTCTCAAGATTGGCACCTAGCCCACTAAGCTGATGTGCATGCCTCCCGGCTAGAGTCCGCGATTACTCGAATGTTCAATAGAGCTCTTACTGCTGCATTGATGCCTCTCAGGGCTACCATTGATGCCCTCTCAGCGAGAGTAGAGGTTTGTGAGAAGAGACAGGGTGTTACTGAGGAGGTGACGACCTTGAAGGACGATGTTGTTAAGATGAGGAAGGATGTGGACCAACTGAAGTCCACAGATATGTCCCTAATCTTTTGCACTGTAGATATCCTAGCCTTTGCTGAGGTGCCCCTAGCTACCACTGGAGTTGATATTAGTGCCGATGTTGCTACTGCTAAGTTACAGGCCGAGACATATATGGAGAAGCTCAGTGTTCAGGAGGAGACTATCTATGATGGCCTGACTGATTTAGAGGAGGCTACGGTATATTCCAATGTTCAGACCTCATTGAGGGATACTTCTATGGTGAACTCCAGTGGAGCTAAGGTTGATGAAACATCGGGTACTGATGTCCCGAAAGATGGAGTTACTGAATTGTGGACTTCACTCGAGGCTTAGCCTGGCAGGATGACCCTTTACCTCCCTCTCTATTGGTTTATTGACTATTCTGGTTTTGGTTGCATATGTAAGACAACAAATTATTTTTGTTGGTGGAGTGAATCCTGAAGAAGCTCATTTTGAAGCACTTTACAATAAGGAAGTGAACTTCCTAGCTAATCAAGGAGGTGGATATCGGCAAAACTATCTAAGGACGGGTGGAAATTCGGGTTAGAATAGAGATGAGGGATGTAGAGACCATGACACAGAATGGCATGATCATAACGCCACTTGGAATGAAAGAGAGGGTGATAAGGAAATGCACATCCCACCCTATGAGCGTCAAAAGCCCAAGGAGTCTGAAAGCATCTGTACAAAAGATATTCGCTCACGTATTCTCAACAAAGTTGAAGGGTCGGACAATGTGTTGAAAGAGATGAATGAGGATGTACCTACACTTAATTTGATGGTTACCTCCAATTCCATGTCAATCTATTAGTTGGAGACCCAAATAGGTCAAATTTCTTCTCATTTGATCCTAAGGCCAAATGGGGGCCTGCCAAGTGATACCTTTGCGAAATAGAAGAATGATCCTTGAAAGGGTATTTTCGTCATGCCACGTTGTTAACTAAGATGCTTCTTGGGAGGCAACCCAAGTTTTTAATGCTTTAGTTTTTTATATTGAATAATGGGAATTGATTGTGTAGGTTGAAAGGTGAAAAGTGTTGGAAAATAGGTTGTTTGCCTAGCCAATGTCCAGTCAGCGACAAGCCGAACAGGTCGGCGAGCCTCGATTTGGAGTGCCGTTGGAACCACCAATCTTGAAGGAGAACTCTTTAAAACTCGGTGGGCTATATGCTCAATCGGCGACTCACCGAACAGGTCGGCGAGCCTGACTTTGTCCGTTGTTTGAACCCCTAATATGGTGGGAATCCTGTAAAACTCAGCGAGGTAAAATAAAAATTGGCACTTCGCCGAGTGGTTCGGCGATCACGACTTACTCCACCGAAGGGAGCATGAACTGAAAGGTGTTAAAGGCCAAATTGTTGAAAATTTAAAAATACTTTATCTTCTCCTATTTTCAATCCCATACTCTCACTTCCCACTTTAGATTTTGCTTATTTCCTTGTTCTTACCCTCCTTTTGTGTGAAATTGTTTCTTGAAATTGTGGAACTTTGCCGCCTAGCTATTCAAATTCTAAATTCGGCATAAAGGTTGGTTTTCTGAACCCCGTACATAAAATTTGTTGTTGAAATTAAATTCAATAGGTAAATTGTTATTGTTCTGTGTTTGGTAATTGTTATAATCATGTTTTAGTGTTGGTTTGTCTGTAATGAATTAAAATGTGTGCCTAAGTGCCTTCAATTGATCAATTTCCATGTTCTTGCTTGTAAAATCGAGTCTAAATTGTTGGGTTGCAGTATATTTGTGTTGGGTCTAGTGGGGTGATGTCTAAGTAACACCGAATTGTGCTAAATAACGTAATTTTCCCAATGATGGAGCGTGTGACGTCATTCTTAAGTGCAAAAGTCGTCAAATGGCCAATTTTGGCCATATCGGGGGAAGTCTGAGTACCCCAAGGCAATGGGTAGTATGGGTCTAGTGTTAATTGAATGGTGTCTGTTTTTAATTTTGAATTCAAGGGCTTCGGGCTTGATTTGGAGAAATTGGGTTGAAAATTGGCACGTTGGGCCATTTGGCAAGCTAAGTCGAGCTCACCGAATGGTTCAGCAGTTCACCAAAGTCCCTCGCAGATCGCTTTTAATTCCAATTTTTGTTGAGTTTGTTCTGTAACTTTCAACAAGATCCCTAAGCTTGCCGATTTTCATTCGGCGACTCGCCGAAGGCCTTCTTGATCACACTTTCTGCTCCCCTAACCTTTAAAATACACTGTAACTTTCAGCGAGGTACTTTTTGCTCGTCGATTGGTGTTCGTAATTCACCGAATGGCTATGAACATCACCGAACTATCTTGAGTTTTGAGAATTTTTGCGCTGGTACCTGCAGCGAGCCCAATCTGGCTCGCTAAGGTGACTCGACGACCCGAGTCTTTCTGCAACTAAATTTTCTGCATTTTCTTGAACTTTGTCTAACATTTTTCTACGTTATTTTGCAGATATGGCTAGACTAAAGGTATCAGGAATAGACAAACCGCCCTGCAAGCGGGCAAGAGGAGTAGTTATAAATGACGATGCAGTTGCATCAAGGGCAAAGGTATCCAAACTTCCTACAAAGGGAGGCAAAGGCAACAAAAAGGGAAAGACACCAATAATGGAGTTTCTAGAGGCCAGCTCCGACAGTGAGGGAGTTTACGAGACTCAGCTTACTTCATTAGACAATGGGGAGAATCCCAGGTTTCTCAGGCTTCTATCTCTGAGCCTAAGGATGACTAGCTTTTACAAGCCCGGAGGGCAGAGATTTGCTCCAAGGCGATGCATGATCCGTCTAGGATCCGGGTGCCTTAGCCTCCTCCTATAGCTTCAGCTCAGACTGTGGTCCCAGCGCCACCTGTACAGGTTCCTCTGATGAGCTCAAGATTTGGATTCATTTAGGGATTTGTTTATATAGATTTAGTGTCCTCAATGCTTATTTTGTGCCAATAACAAATGTAAAATCCTTGATTTTTAGGTATATGGATTGAGAAACAAAGCAAGGACACTAGTTTGCCAAAAGGAAAAAAACAAGATAAAAGTATGAAGAAAGGCAAGCTTGGTAATCGCCAAGTCCACTTGGTGAGTCACCGAATGTCTATCTGACCGCCTAAAGTTCCAGTGTGCCAAGCCCTTAGGGAAGAAACCAAGTCGGCGACGAAAAGAAGCTGTCAGCGGATCGTCGAGTAGGTCTACGATGCAGTGCTAGATCACCCAAAGTTATAGATCTTGAGGTTGCTGAGTACGAACGCAAAAGGGCATTGGAATAGACCATAGGGTGGCTCGCCGACTGGTTCGGCGAGCCCGACTTACTTCGCCGAGTAACTCTTCACAGCACATTTTTGGTGACTAAAAATACATTTCTGAAAATTTAGTTTAGTATCAAAAATCATATAATTTTAGTAATTATTAAGTTTTTATCTCTAGACACAGTTTTCTTGAGCTTTTCCTAAATTTTGAAGGATTGAAGAAATTAACTTTTGAGAAATATAAAGTGGGACTTTTAGAATCTTCAAATTGGAGAATTGTAAGGAAGAATCTATTCTTACCCAGTTGATGGATAATCAATTTGGCAACAGATTTTACCATTTTATGATGTCTAGCTAAAACCCCAATTCTTGGGGTGTGATTATGTGATTAGGGGCTGATTTAGTTTATGGGTATTGCTAATTCTTAGTTTAAATGCTATTTAGAAGTGAGTTCAATCATTAATGTTGATTAATTTAGCAAATGTAGTTACAAATGCAGTTCTAGGTTTGTGTTATTTTATTCGATAGCTTTTATTCCTATGACTGATTTGACCATGTTCATACTTCCCAATTGAATCTGAAACACGTGGGATTCGACCCCAACTCCTTTAGTTGGATTTTATACTGATGAACGACTGTTGACACTTAGAATTGGATGAAGTGTCTTTGATAACATTACTTAATCATCCTCATCCTCAGTCTCTTAATAGACAATATGCCGAGGACTGAGGACTATTATTGAGGAAAAGAGACTGTCCACAAATGGTGTGGTTGACAAATATCATGAAATATGGCGCACCCTCAAGTCGCAAAAATTTGAGATTTTCACTAAACTCCGGGGCCCCTACATACCTAATTGGGTCTGGGAGTTTTACTCGGCCTACAGAGACTTGGTGCCACAAGGGAAGAGGAAGGACAGTGCTTTCAAACTAATTGATTCTGTAATTGTCGGGGGCAAAAGGTTGAAATGTGAAAGTGAGGACATAAATGTCGTTTTGGGATGTACTTATAACTTTACAAATGCCTACCAAAGTATGATTCAGAAAAAGACATTGGATGGCTTAAAACATTAGCTGGCTCTTCTTTTTTCTAACAGTACCCCTAGGTGTGGATTGAGGCCGGAGTGCCAATAGAGAAAAAGGATCTCAATGTGTCGGCGAGGTATTGGTTCAGGTTTATTAGTAGTACAAACATGCCATCCCAGAACAAGTCTATCCTCCGCCACCAAAGGTGGCCTAACCTGGATCTATTATTGCTAGGAAGAGCCTCAATTTAGCTGCAATCATTGAGTAGGAGATGACCATGAGGTCCAAACAGTGCCATACATCTCTTCTCTTTCCGGTGTTGAACACCGAGCTATGCAGGCGAGCGCGTGTTCCTCAAGATGAGATGACGGATGTGGAGGTGACACCCACCTCCTCTACACACATCCAGCATATTGAGGCCAAGAACCAAAACGATGAGGCTGAAAGTAGGAGAACTACCCCAGTGGACACTTTCCCAGGAACTGATATTGATTCACTACCTGTAGAGGACGTTATTTCCACTACGTCCAATAGGCCTTCAGGTACTAGTAGCTCTGCTCCCTCTAAGACCCCGAGTACTTCTGTTGCTCCCCCATTCCCTAGATCTCTTGTTGGTGCTACTGCCTCAATGCTTCCGACCACCCAAGCCATGCTTCTCAACACGGGCACCTAGCCCACTCAGCTAATATGTGTGCCTCTCGGCTAGAAGCTGTAATTACTCAGATTATCAAGAGAGCTCTTTCTGCTACGTTGACACCTCTTAGAGATTCTATTGATGCCCTCTCAGCGGGAGTAGAGGTTTGTGAGAAGGGATAGGGTGTTATTGAGGAGGTAAGGACCTTGAAGGTTGATGTTGTTGAGCTGAGGAAGAATGTGGACCAACTGAAGTCCACAGATATGTCCCTAATCTTTGGCAGTGTAGATATCCCAGCCTGTTCTGAGGTGCCTCTGACTACCACTGGAGATGATATTAGGGCCGATGTTGCCACTGCTAAGTTAGAGGCCGAGTCAGATGAGGAGCAACTCAGTGTTTTAGAGGAGACTATCTATGAGGGCCTTACTAATTTAGAGGAGGCTACAGTATATTCCGATGTTCAGGCCTCTGTGAGGGATACTTCTATGGTGAGCTCCAGTGGAGCTAAGGTTGATGAGACAGCGAGCACTGATGCCTCGAAAGATGGAGTTACTGAGTTGCGGACTTCACCCCAGGCTTAGACTAGCAGGATGACCTTTTACCTCCCTCTCTGTTGGTTAATTGACTATTTTTGTTTTAGTTGCATTTGTAAGACAACAACTTATTTTTGTTGGGTGGGGTGAGGTATTTCCATACCTTACTCTTGTGATATTGATTTTTTTTTTTGTGAATATTGGGCTGATTTTGTTGATATATATGTATATATATGTTGTTGTGATCTTGATGTTACGGATGTTTTAACTTGTGGCCCATTCTTTTGAAGTGTTTGAATTGAAAATGGTTTTTGAATAAAATTCTAAAAAACAATTTGCCACCTCTTGTGTGTGATTATGACTGTTCTTTTGCAAATTTGAGTATCGGTTGGGGTCAATACCGATGACTGGAATAGTTCACTTAATTGAATGAAATGAATGTGCGGCTATGATGAGGCAAACTAAGTTACATAGGCAATATGTGAACTTTTAGCATCTCGTTGTGACTAGCCAGCTATCGAGTGAGTCTCTTGTAAAGAATATTGCACGCTAGCGAGAAACTGTGAAATCTTGTTTGATATTGGTACCAATGCCTTGTGTGGTGAGGCCTTCTTGATCATTGCATTTGATGACACCTAGAACTTGTCTTGTTGGTCCGATTGATTGAGTGAAGTGAACAATTGTAATGATCTTAGGCGAGAATTTGGAAGAGTGAGCTAAATTTGGCAATATACCTCTTTTGTGGCCACCCTTGTGAGAAGTGTGAATCTTGTTTTGGCACTCATTGAGCTTATCCTTTTCTTGGAAGAAACTTGAACACCTTTGACCTTTTGATCACATCACCTATAACGTTCATGAAGTTTTGGTTTCTTTGAATAGACAACTTAGGCCAAAAGCCTAAGTTGGGGTGTGGTGAAAACAAAAGAAAAGTCAAGAAGTATGAGAAATCCCCCTTTGTGTGATTACTTTGAAAAATGATGGAACCACTCTATGTAAATGGAACCCCTCCATGTAAAAAGAAAAAAAAAGAGAAAAGAGAAAAAGGAAATGAAAAAGAAGAAAGAAAAGAAAAAGACCGAAAAAGTGCTGAAATAAAGTTGTGAAAATTGAAAAAGAAATGAAGTATCCGGTGGTTCATATGAAGTTAAATAATATGGTGGATTATGAGCATGTTTGAATGTGAATGAGAAGGAGAAAGAGTGATTTTCAGGCCACAGTTCATGAAGGTAGAAACCACTAAGCCTAAATGACCATACCTTTACACTCTGCCCATTACAAGCCTTGTAAAGACCTTTGTGATCTTGAGTGAACTGAAACGAATTTTGATTGGAAAATAAGGGTAAGCCTATGGATGAAGTCATGCATGTGTTCATCTTTTTCAGTGTGACAGTTGTATGTGATTCTGGAACTTCAAATTGTTGAGAAATTGTGTGTGAATGTGGAATCATCTTTGTGTGAGGGAATTTGAGTACATTTGTTGAGCTAGAACTTGCATTTGAAGCAAGCATTGTGAACTTGAGCGTCGTTGATAATGGTGAGTCACAATTTGAATCTTTGAGTGCACAATTGGACATTGTATGTTTAGTTTAACTTTTTGTGTGGGTTCATGTTAAGTCTTATGCAACACTACTTGGGACATCCTTATTGAACTGCTGATCTTGAGTTTTACTTGAGGACAAACAAAAGTTTAAGTTGGGGGTGTTGATGAGTCTGAGATTTGGACTCATTTAGGTCTTTGTTTTGATAGTTTTAGTGTCCTCAAATGCCTAATTTATGCTATAAACTGATGTTAAGACCTTGATTTTCAAGTGTATGAGCTAAGGAGCAAGGTAAGGATACTAACAGGAAAAATGGAGCGTAACAAGCTGAAGAAGGGAAGAAAGGCAAGCCTAGTAAACGCCAATACCACTTGTTGACTCGCTGAGTGGCTCTTTGTCATGACCTGAGCCTACACCCCGGACGTGACATGGTGTACAAGACTCTGAAGAGGCTCATACAAGCCTCATAGCATTCATAACACAAGACATAAGAAAATGGTGCGGAATTTAAATTATTTTATCCATACAATCGAAGTCTTTTATAAAATGCAAGCGAAAGTCTAACTTGTCTCATTTAGCCATCTAATATAACTTTTAATCAACAATAGGGTCACATCCTTTCAACATAGTCCGAAACATAAACTGACATGAAAGAAACTACTAATGACTCATAAATCCTCGAGTCTTAAGGACTCACCACAAGCTAGGAGAATAGTCGATCTAAGCTTGTATCAAAGGAGTACACCTCAAACACCGAAACCTACACTTTGTAGAAAAATTGTAGAAGAAATATGGGTTAGCACAAATATATACTAAGTATGATAGCCATGCAAAAATCATGATAAAAAGGACATTTTAGTTGAAAACCATGCTATATGCCAAGTTTGAGAAACATCATGAACTTTAGTATAAAAGCATAGGTCACAAGCATGTTCAAGATATAAATCATTATAACATAATGTAACCATGTCTTAGGTAACCCTAAGTTATACTTGTGCAATGTATGGATGTCATTCCATAATACCACTCATACTAAATACCACTTTGAGGCCACCATAAACATATTACCATTCTTCATTCTCATCTTTAGTCAATACTCATAAACAAGGAACCTTCACATTTAATAAGTCATAACAAGGAAAGCAACTCATAATAACAATCCATGTTAAGTATTCATCATTACATTTAGCCTTTATGTCAACATTCTCAATAGCATCATTATAAGCACATTTATTTCATTTGACACTGGGACATTTAAGGAACACACCATAGCCAATCTCAAAGCCTACTTGTGCAATGCATGAATGGCATCCCATACTACCACCCACACTTCATAGAACCTCTCGAGTAACAATATCACATAAATCACATGATTTGAATAAGCCCTAACCGACATAGACCATGTGAGAAAATCATGGAATCCGATGTCTATCCGACACCGTAAAGGGTTAGTCTACTTGCCTAAGGTAGAATCGGTAATATTTAGCTTAGGTGGATCTACTAGCTAATAATCTATGTGGGCAAATAGTTATGGGATAAGGATGGTGTTAATAGAAACCTGGCCTAACATAGGGAGAGCTTCCACCTTACAATATCCACTCAGTGCTAAGCAATAGATTCCCATAGAGTAGTTTATTCTCTTTAACATTATTATACATGAGAGAGATGCCATTGGCCTACCGACCCAAGGTACATTATTACACACATAAAAGGAATGCGATTTGCCTATCGATTCAAGGTACATTATTAGGATAGCTCATTGAATCCTCATGAAAGGGGTACCATTGGCGTATCGATTCAAGGTTCATTATTAGTCACTAATGAAAAGAAATCCTTAGGCCTACCGCTTTGTAACGACTTGGAAAATGATAGAATGAACTTGAGCCTTGACGTTTGGGTTAGTGGGAGCTTAGGTTGATGTTTATGCTGTTTTAGAACTTAAATGGAGCTAGGTCGCATCCTAGGGTGCAAGCAAGGGCCTAGGCTAGGGAGTTAGCCTAGTGGACTGCCCAGTTGACCAGCCTTTGAGTAATCCCACTGGAACAGACAGACAAGGGGAAGATTTTTAAAGTTACGACTTTTAGGGTCAACTTCAAATGATGATATCTTTTAGCTCAAAACGAATTAGGTGGACCATTACCTATCCAATTAAAGGTATC